>CM035440.1:129515377-129520377 GCA_020310875.1 Ceratopteris richardii | reverse complement strand
CGTATTTCATTCGTGATTTTTCAAGCATTTTCAACAGTCATACGAACGTTGAGACATGACCGTCGGTATGGACAACGTCGGTATGCCCCTCATATGTTGTAGTGACCGTATAGGTTTTCTTTAGCTCCATAGGTTTTCAGGCATTGACCATAAAGGCTATAGTGTAATAGCATAGCCTCTTAAGGTATTAGCTTAAACATTTACATTTACCTTAACGGTCAACTTTAGTGCATTCCCTTAACGGGTAAGCTAATACCTAAAGGCTAGAGCATTTTTGCTTAAGCCTTATGGAGCTATGCTAATACCTTGACTTATGGAGCTAAAGTTTACGGGTAGATATTAGAGCGATAGAAAATGTTAAGTAAACCTATTAGCATAGCTGGCTCAGGGGTATTAGCTAAGCAAAAAACCTAACCGGTCAACTTTAGTGCATTCCCTTTCTTAGGCAAGTTTCGCACCTTATGGTAGGGAAAGTAAAGAAAACTCATAAAACAAGACCATGTAGTCAAGAAGGGAAGCCTTTAGGTAAACGATGTAGATTCCAAGACCAACATGGTGTAGCTACAGCCTTCATGGTAATAGCGTGAGCAAAACCAACATGGTAATAGCTTAAGCAATACCTTTAGAGCTCGCTTAAGATTCCAAGACCAACATGGTGTAGTTGTAGCCTTCATGAATCAGGACTTTAATGGTCTTCTTTAGATTTACCTACATGGTCTCTTTAGCTCAAGACAAGACCTTGTTGGTGTAGCTTTAGCTTAACCTTAATGATGTTCGTTGCGCACCTTCATGGTCTCTTTAGCGCAAGACAAGACTATTTTGGTCTTCCCTTTAGGTAATGGTCTTCCCTCTGGGCCTTTACTTTATGTTTTTCTTTAGCCCGATAGATATAGGTTTCTTTAACCCCTAACAATAAACATTTTCCAAAAACTTAACGTGGAACTTGCACACGGGAAGGCTTACCTATCCAAAGAACCAAGATCAGATATAGCTGGTTCTCCCTGAAATCTATTAAAGTAGAGCGTAGTGTTGATATATTTAGGTAATGTGTGTGAACACACTAGGACTCCCGAGGCAATTTTTTCCCTCTTTACAAGGTTTTTTCCCCCGTCTTGTATATACGCCTATTGCCCTAATGGGCTATTTATCTTTGTACATTCTTTAGTAATACATTCAGTATTGTGTGTTGTGCTGCAAGCTTCTTCTTCTTCCTTGTGTTGTTCACGTGCTTGCGCGGATGTCTAACTCCATCAATTGGTATCAGAGCAGGTCGTCGCTTCATCTAGGGTGCCGTCGACACTCCTCTGATTGCAGTCTCAGAATCGCACGAATTTTGATGAGCATACTGAGCATGTTTCTGAGATCAAAATCACGATCTAAGCTCGTTTTGGCCTTCGAACGCACTATCAGAACGCTTGAACAGGCTATTTCATCTTTCTGTGCCAAAGGTATATACCTATTTCTATTTGCCAGTATAAGCATCTCGAAGTTTGCTAGAGGTCTAGCAAAATTCGTCTGGGCAGTTCTGTTCAACTTCTTGAGATATAGTCAATTCTCTGCATCAAGGTATTTTAGTCACTGGCCATGGCTGAAAGCAGTGATGTATTCCGTATGTTGGTTGTTGAGGAGAAGTTGGATGGTACCAACTACCCATTATGGGCTTATATGATGCGACATGTGTTGGTTGCAAAAGGACTGTGGAACATTGTGTAGGGTGTCAAAAAAACGTCCTATCACGCGTGCAATGGTTACAACTACATGTACTCAAGCTGATGCAAAAGGTGTTGAAGATGATGATATTCTGCATATTCCTGTTCGTGCTACGATAACTTGTGTTGCACCTACTACAGAGAAGATTCTCTGGGATGGCAGAGATGCCTAGGCACATGCATTGATAGCTTTGTCTATTAAACATGCCATTATTCCTCATATTTGCTCTTGCAGAATAGCTAAGGATGCTTCGGATACACTTATCACATTGCACCAAGCTAGGAATGAGGCTCCTGTTGCTTACCTCCAAAAATAGTTGGAAAGTGAGCACATGAATGAAGGTGATTCTATGGAGAGTTTTCTAATAAAGATCAAATACTTGAAGGAAGAGTTGATTTCTGTTGATGAGGTTATACTAAATAGCTCACTTGTGCATACGGTTCTGAATGGTCTTCTTGATTCATATAAGAGTTTTGCTTCTACTCTTTGGTTGATGATGAAAGGCAACCCAAATGCCTTATCATTTGAGGAGTTAGTCTCTGTTCTGTTGCAGGAAGATCAATCCAAGCAGAACACATCCATTATGCGAGTTGCAGATCAAGCTTTCCTGGCTAGTCAGAAGGGCAAAGGAAAATAGAGCTCTTCAAGTAGTAAGCAAAAATCTGCTAATTCTACATATTCAGAGAAGGAAGATAAAGATGAGAAGAAATCAGAAAAGAAGAAATTGTTTTGTAAGTACTATAAAGGGAATGATCATTTCATTAAGAACTATCCAAAACTGGCTGCTAAAGAGGCAAAGAAGAAAGAGGCTGGATTGGTTGTTGCAGAGGCCTCTACACCAAAAACAGAGTCTGCTAATCTTGTGGAGGAAGAAGAATGGGCATTTACTACTGTCTGCAGTTTTGAACCATCTTCTCATGAGCAGTGCATGTCTGTAGTAGACTCAGATGTGTGGTATTTTGACTGTGCGGTGACCAAACATATTATGTCGGAGCGTAGTTTCTTATCTTCACTAGAGCTTGCCCCTACAGGGAATACTGTTACATGCACCAACAACTCCTCTTATCCTGTTATGGGAGTTGGTAAGATCATTTTGACTACTGCTCATGGTAGTTCTTTCACTTTGTCAGATGCTTTATTTGTGCCATGGATCAAGAAGAACCTGTCATCAGTTTCTACATTAGCCAAGATTGGCTTGGTTGTGAAATCTGTTGGTGACAGGTGTACAATTCATGATATGTCAAATGGCGATGTGATTATTGCTTCTGGCATTTTATGTCATGGGCTTTATAAGCTCATAGACTATGAAAGATCTACAAATGATTTGGCATGTGCAGTAGATGATTCTCAGGCTATGTCACATGCAAAGCTTTGGTATGCACACTTTGGTCATTTGAATTTCCCTAGTTTGCTACGCCTGCAGAAATCTGAAATGGTGTCCTCTTTGCCCAAACTTGAGGCACCTGGAAAACATGTTTGTGAAGCCTCTATTTTGGGCAAAGAGCAGCATTCCTACTTTCCAAAAGATGGTCTAGTTCGAGCTACTAAAAAATTGCAGCTTGTACATAGTGATGTCTGTGGCCATATGCAGACACCTTCTTTTGGTAATTATCTTTACTTCGTGACTTTTTGAAAACCTGTCAGCATGTAAAATGGGCACCCTCCGTTCTAATTGAGGGGGAATATATGTCTTCTGATTTTAATGCATTTCTGGCTGAAGGTGGGATAAAACACCAGTGTATAGTGTTGTATACACCTCAACAGAATGGAGTTGCTGAATGAAAGAACAGGTCACTCATGGAGATGGCAAGGTGTATGATCAAGAGTCAGGCTTTACCACATAGTTTCTGGCTTGAGGCTGTCATGTGTGCAGCATATGTACTGAACAGGTGTCCCACTAAAGCACTGTAGTGCTTGGCATGACCGCAAGCCTCTTGTTGCTCATCTGTGTGTTTTTGGTTGTTTGACATATGCATTAGTGCCTGAACAACATCGTAGAAAATTGGATGATAAAGCAGTAAAATGTATTTTTGTTGGGTACAATTTTGAAAGTAAAGGTTATCATCTGTATCATCCATAGACTAAACGCATTATGGTTAGCCATGATGTTGCTTTTTGTGGAAGATGCTATTCAGCCATTGCTTTCATGTACTAAGGATACATATGTTAGCTCCAAAGACATGTATGATACTTTGCTACCTCTTTTCACAAGTGGATAGTCTAGCGCTGGTCCTTATGAGGCAACTTCTCAGCCTTTCCAGGTTTCATGTGATGATGCAAATAATTCCATTTCTGATGCAGATTTACATGATGCACTTATTGATGAGAGAGCTGATATTGAGGAGGCAAGTACTATGCCAAAATGGTTGGTGCATACCTTGCGTGAAAGCAAATTAGATGCACCTCTATCATATCGTACTCGTTCATGCCCTCATAGTGCCTCTTTTGCATCAGATTGCTATGCTATGGCTGCATTTGGTCTGTGTGATGAGAATGCGCCTGTTCCGTTTGATGAAGCACAAAATTCAATAAATTGGATGGCTACTATGCAATCTGAATATGATGCTATAATGAAGAATGGTACTTGGTTTTTATGTGACTTGCCTCCTGGCAAGAAGGCCATTGGCACTAAGTGGGTATACAAGCTGAAGCGTAAACCTGATGGTATAGTTGACAGGTATAAGGCTAGGCTTGTTGCAAAGGGTTATGCAGAGGAAAGAGGCATTGATTTTGATGAGACCTCTGCACTTACATGTCATATGACTACTGTTCGGAGCATGTGTGCACTTGCAGCTCATCATGGTTGGAATGTACATCAGTTGGACATTAAAACATCATTTCTGAATGGTGACTTGCATGAAGAAGTGTATGTTTTTTAGCCCCGTGGCTTTGTGCAGAAAGGGCATGAAAACCAAGCGTGAAGGTTAAAGAAGGCATTATATGGTCTAAAGCAAGCACAACGTGCTTGGTATCAGAAGATACATGCCTATCTGGTTACACATGGTTTTGAAAATAGTCCAACTGAAAGCACCTTATATGTTAAGCGTGCTACTGATGTGCTTCTGATCATTGTTGTCTATGTTGACGACATGTTGTTCACTGGTCCTATCGAGAAGCATATTGCTGATTTTAAGGCTGATTTGCATGCCTCATTTGAGATGTCGGATTTGGAGCATTTGCATCACTATTTGGGCATTCACTTTATGCAAGTTGATGGTGGAATGGCTTTCTATCAAACAAAATATATTGACACATTATTGCATAATTTTGGCCTTGAAGACTGTAAGCCT
>CM035440.1:129265377-129510377 GCA_020310875.1 Ceratopteris richardii | reverse complement strand
ATAGAGGTGCATGTAGAACGAGAGAGAGATGTGTGTACACAATATGCTCAGAATGTACGCGTGTGCAAACTCGACAATAGGAGACTTTGGTTCAAAACGCGAGAAAATCTTGTATTTTTGCTCTCGGGCTCGGTTAAAATGTTGCCTCGGTATAAGCGTTAGGATGAGCATCGGTATAAGCGTCGGTAATTTCCAGTAAAATAATGACACATATACCGATGCTCATACCCTCCGTATTTCATTCGTGATTTTTCAAGCATTTTCAACAGTCATACGAACGTTGAGACATGACCGTCGGTATGGACAACGTCGGTATGCCCCTCATATGTTGTAGTGACCGTATAGGTTTTCTTTAGCTCCATAGGTTTTCAGGCATTGACCATAAAGGCTATAGTGTAATAGCATAGCCTCTTAAGGTATTAGCTTAAACATTTACATTTACCTTAACGGTCAACTTTAGTGCATTCCCTTAACGGGTAAGCTAATACCTAAAGGCTAGAGCATTTTTGCTTAAGCCTTATGGAGCTATGCTAATACCTTGACTTATGGAGCTAAAGTTTACGGGTAGATATTAGAGCGATAGAAAATGTTAAGTAAACCTATTAGCATAGCTGGCTCAGGGGTATTAGCTAAGCAAAAAACCTAACCGGTCAACTTTAGTGCATTCCCTTTCTTAGGCAAGTTTCGCACCTTATGGTAGGGAAAGTAAAGAAAACTCATAAAACAAGACCATGTAGTCAAGAAGGGAAGCCTTTAGGTAAACGATGTAGATTCCAAGACCAACATGGTGTAGCTACAGCCTTCATGGTAATAGCGTGAGCAAAACCAACATGGTAATAGCTTAAGCAATACCTTTAGAGCTCGCTTAAGATTCCAAGACCAACATGGTGTAGTTGTAGCCTTCATGAATCAGGACTTTAATGGTCTTCTTTAGATTTACCTACATGGTCTCTTTAGCTCAAGACAAGACCTTGTTGGTGTAGCTTTAGCTTAACCTTAATGATGTTCGTTGCGCACCTTCATGGTCTCTTTAGCGCAAGACAAGACTATTTTGGTCTTCCCTTTAGGTAATGGTCTTCCCTCTGGGCCTTTACTTTATGTTTTTCTTTAGCCCGATAGATATAGGTTTCTTTAACCCCTAACAATAAACATTTTCCAAAAACTTAACGTGGAACTTGCACACGGGAAGGCTTACCTATCCAAAGAACCAAGATCAGATATAGCTGGTTCTCCCTGAAATCTATTAAAGTAGAGCGTAGTGTTGATATATTTAGGTAATGTGTGTGAACACACTAGGACTCCCGAGGCAATTTTTTCCCTCTTTACAAGGTTTTTTCCCCCGTCTTGTATATACGCCTATTGCCCTAATGGGCTATTTATCTTTGTACATTCTTTAGTAATACATTCAGTATTGTGTGTTGTGCTGCAAGCTTCTTCTTCTTCCTTGTGTTGTTCACGTGCTTGCGCGGATGTCTAACTCCATCAATTGGTATCAGAGCAGGTCGTCGCTTCATCTAGGGTGCCGTCGACACTCCTCTGATTGCAGTCTCAGAATCGCACGAATTTTGATGAGCATACTGAGCATGTTTCTGAGATCAAAATCACGATCTAAGCTCGTTTTGGCCTTCGAACGCACTATCAGAACGCTTGAACAGGCTATTTCATCTTTCTGTGCCAAAGGTATATACCTATTTCTATTCGCCAGTATAAGCATCTCGAAGTTTGCTAGAGGTCTAGCAAAATTCGTCTGGGCAGTTCTGTTCAACTTCTTGAGATATAGTCAATTCTCTGCATCAAGGTATTTTAGTCACTGGCCATGGCTGAAAGCAGTGATGTATTCCGTATGTTGGTTGTTGAGGAGAAGTTGGATGGTACCAACTACCCATTATGGGCTTATATGATGCGACATGTGTTGGTTGCAAAAGGACTGTGGAACATTGTGTAGGGTGTCAAAAAAACGTCCTATCACGCGTGCAATGGTTACAACTACATGTACTCAAGCTGATGCAAAAGGTGTTGAAGATGATGATATTCTGCATATTCCTGTTCGTGCTACGATAACTTGTGTTGCACCTACTACAGAGAAGATTCTCTGGGATGGCAGAGATGCCTAGGCACATGCATTGATAGCTTTGTCTATTAAACATGCCATTATTCCTCATATTTGCTCTTGCAGAATAGCTAAGGATGCTTCGGATACACTTATCACATTGCACCAAGCTAGGAATGAGGCTCCTGTTGCTTACCTCCAAAAATAGTTGGAAAGTGAGCACATGAATGAAGGTGATTCTATGGAGAGTTTTCTAATAAAGATCAAATACTTGAAGGAAGAGTTGATTTCTGTTGATGAGGTTATACTAAATAGCTCACTTGTGCATACGGTTCTGAATGGTCTTCTTGATTCATATAAGAGTTTTGCTTCTACTCTTTGGTTGATGATGAAAGGCAACCCAAATGCCTTATCATTTGAGGAGTTAGTCTCTGTTCTGTTGCAGGAAGATCAATCCAAGCAGAACACATCCATTATGCGAGTTGCAGATCAAGCTTTCCTGGCTAGTCAGAAGGGCAAAGGAAAATAGAGCTCTTCAAGTAGTAAGCAAAAATCTGCTAATTCTACATATTCAGAGAAGGAAGATAAAGATGAGAAGAAATCAGAAAAGAAGAAATTGTTTTGTAAGTACTATAAAGGGAATGATCATTTCATTAAGAACTATCCAAAACTGGCTGCTAAAGAGGCAAAGAAGAAAGAGGCTGGATTGGTTGTTGCAGAGGCCTCTACACCAAAAACAGAGTCTGCTAATCTTGTGGAGGAAGAAGAATGGGCATTTACTACTGTCTGCAGTTTTGAACCATCTTCTCATGAGCAGTGCATGTCTGTAGTAGACTCAGATGTGTGGTATTTTGACTGTGCGGTGACCAAACATATTATGTCGGAGCGTAGTTTCTTATCTTCACTAGAGCTTGCCCCTACAGGGAATACTGTTACATGCACCAACAACTCCTCTTATCCTGTTATGGGAGTTGGTAAGATCATTTTGACTACTGCTCATGGTAGTTCTTTCACTTTGTCAGATGCTTTATTTGTGCCATGGATCAAGAAGAACCTGTCATCAGTTTCTACATTAGCCAAGATTGGCTTGGTTGTGAAATCTGTTGGTGACAGGTGTACAATTCATGATATGTCAAATGGCGATGTGATTATTGCTTCTGGCATTTTATGTCATGGGCTTTATAAGCTCATAGACTATGAAAGATCTACAAATGATTTGGCATGTGCAGTAGATGATTCTCAGGCTATGTCACATGCAAAGCTTTGGTATGCACACTTTGGTCATTTGAATTTCCCTAGTTTGCTACGCCTGCAGAAATCTGAAATGGTGTCCTCTTTGCCCAAACTTGAGGCACCTGGAAAACATGTTTGTGAAGCCTCTATTTTGGGCAAAGAGCAGCATTCCTACTTTCCAAAAGATGGTCTAGTTCGAGCTACTAAAAAATTGCAGCTTGTACATAGTGATGTCTGTGGCCATATGCAGACACCTTCTTTTGGTAATTATCTTTACTTCGTGACTTTTTGAAAACCTGTCAGCATGTAAAATGGGCACCCTCCGTTCTAATTGAGGGGGAATATATGTCTTCTGATTTTAATGCATTTCTGGCTGAAGGTGGGATAAAACACCAGTGTATAGTGTTGTATACACCTCAACAGAATGGAGTTGCTGAATGAAAGAACAGGTCACTCATGGAGATGGCAAGGTGTATGATCAAGAGTCAGGCTTTACCACATAGTTTCTGGCTTGAGGCTGTCATGTGTGCAGCATATGTACTGAACAGGTGTCCCACTAAAGCACTGTAGTGCTTGGCATGACCGCAAGCCTCTTGTTGCTCATCTGTGTGTTTTTGGTTGTTTGACATATGCATTAGTGCCTGAACAACATCGTAGAAAATTGGATGATAAAGCAGTAAAATGTATTTTTGTTGGGTACAATTTTGAAAGTAAAGGTTATCATCTGTATCATCCATAGACTAAACGCATTATGGTTAGCCATGATGTTGCTTTTTGTGGAAGATGCTATTCAGCCATTGCTTTCATGTACTAAGGATACATATGTTAGCTCCAAAGACATGTATGATACTTTGCTACCTCTTTTCACAAGTGGATAGTCTAGCGCTGGTCCTTATGAGGCAACTTCTCAGCCTTTCCAGGTTTCATGTGATGATGCAAATAATTCCATTTCTGATGCAGATTTACATGATGCACTTATTGATGAGAGAGCTGATATTGAGGAGGCAAGTACTATGCCAAAATGGTTGGTGCATACCTTGCGTGAAAGCAAATTAGATGCACCTCTATCATATCGTACTCGTTCATGCCCTCATAGTGCCTCTTTTGCATCAGATTGCTATGCTATGGCTGCATTTGGTCTGTGTGATGAGAATGCGCCTGTTCCGTTTGATGAAGCACAAAATTCAATAAATTGGATGGCTACTATGCAATCTGAATATGATGCTATAATGAAGAATGGTACTTGGTTTTTATGTGACTTGCCTCCTGGCAAGAAGGCCATTGGCACTAAGTGGGTATACAAGCTGAAGCGTAAACCTGATGGTATAGTTGACAGGTATAAGGCTAGGCTTGTTGCAAAGGGTTATGCAGAGGAAAGAGGCATTGATTTTGATGAGACCTCTGCACTTACATGTCATATGACTACTGTTCGGAGCATGTGTGCACTTGCAGCTCATCATGGTTGGAATGTACATCAGTTGGACATTAAAACATCATTTCCGAATGGTGACTTGCATGAAGAAGTGTATGTTTTTTAGCCCCGTGGCTTTGTGCAGAAAGGGCATGAAAACCAAGCGTGAAGGTTAAAGAAGGCATTATATGGTCTAAAGCAAGCACAACGTGCTTGGTATCAGAAGATACATGCCTATCTGGTTACACATGGTTTTGAAAATAGTCCAACTGAAAGCACCTTATATGTTAAGCGTGCTACTGATGTGCTTCTGATCATTGTTGTCTATGTTGACGACATGTTGTTCACTGGTCCTATCGAGAAGCATATTGCTGATTTTAAGGCTGATTTGCATGCCTCATTTGAGATGTCGGATTTGGAGCATTTGCATCACTATTTGGGCATTCACTTTATGCAAGTTGATGGTGGAATGGCTTTCTATCAAACAAAATATATTGACACATTATTGCATAATTTTGGCCTTGAAGACTGTAAGCCTATTGCCACTCCTATGGAGACAGGTTTAGGATTGATTCTTCATGATGCTGGAGATGCATTTGATGCTGTTCTCTATCAGTAGGCTATTGGATGCTTGATTTACTTATGCATTACTTGACCAGATATTCAGTTTGCTGTCTCACAGATGAGCACGTTTATGCATTGCCCAGGAGTCAAGCATTGGCAGGCAGTTGAGCGCATCTTTTGCTATTTGAGTGGTACTTGGCTACTTGGGTTGTTTTATCCCAAGGGGAATCACTACCACCAGATTTGCATGCTTTTTCTGACTCTGATTGGGTTGGATGATATGACACTCCTGTGTCCACTAGTGGCTTTTGATTCATGCTTGGTAGCTCATGTATATCTTGGTTGAGCAAGAAGTTGCCTACTATGGCCACTTCTAGTTGTGAGGCTGAGTATAGGGCAGCTTTCATAGCGATTGTTGAGTGTGTGTGGCTCAGACGCCTTATGGCTGATTTGGGTGTTGGTTAGAATTCTACCACCACCATCTTCATTGACAGTCAGAGCGCATTGGTAGTTGTGAGGAACCCTCTGTTCCATGCTCTCACTAAGCACATTGAGGTGCATTATCACTATGTCAGGGAGAGGTTCTCTGCTGGGGAGATCAGCTTGGCATATGTGCCCATGCAGGAGAACATTGCAGACCTTTTGATGAAGGCTCTGCCTAGGGAGAAGTTTGAAGCTTTCCGCAAAGCTTTGGGCTTACTTCCTTTTGTGGAGTGATTTCAACATAGCTTGGCATTCCTTATACATGAGTGCCAACTCCTTGTTCACTGCATCACTCCCATGGGGGATTTGTTGATATATTTAGGTAGTGATGTGTGCGAAGAAACTAGAACTACCAGGGCACTTTTTTCCCTCTTTAGGAGGTTCCCCCCCCCTTGTATATATGTCTATTGCCCTAATGTGCTACTTATCTTAGTACATTCTCTAGTAATACATTCAGTATTGTGTGTTGTGCTCCAAGCTTCTTCTTCTTCCTTGTGATGTTCGCGTGCTTCCGCAGACGTCTAACTCCAACACATAGATCATTCATGGCTTGAGGTAGAGCACTCAATGGGCTAGGGTGGACCAAAGCTTGACCGAACCCAAGGAAACTCTGAATATGGGCCATGGATTTGTACAGAAAGAATTCAGGTGGTAAGATCCAAAGTCGAAAGCGAAACAGCATAGATGGTATGCTAAGGTCCTTAAGCAATCACTTAGTCGAAAAGGAAGTGATCGAGTGATGACAACTAGGGGGTGGGCTTGGAAGCAGCCATCCTTCAAAGAAAGCTTAATAGCTCATTGGTCTAGCTTCATGGCACTTCAAATGTATCAAAGCTCAAGTGACTCACTGAAGCGACGACACCTTGAAAGAAGCTTTTTCAAGTGTTAGTAGCAGAACGTTCAGTCAATCGAGAAAGGTTGTTGGTGACAACACCTAGAGGTACCAGAAGTGAGAATTCTGACATGAGTAACGAGAAATCATGTGAAAAACATGATCGCCTATCACTCACAGGGTTTTTGCGTTCAGTCAATTTACACAGAGTGAATCGGTCCCTAAGGAACCCCAAAAGGGCAACATCCGATGCGTACACAAAAGCAACGAAGTTTTTTTTGACTACTAAATCATGCGTGTTTGTGAAACTTGTGAATTGGATGACTGGGTAGGGGGCTACAAAGTCACTCCGGCTTTAGCACGGTTTCAACTCCCATGAAAAATCTTCTTTGAATCGGGAGGGAAATTTTAAAGAAATGCAAAACCAACCAATCCCCAAACTGACGCTTGAGAGAACCATGTTGAAGGAACTCGGAAAAATAGCCCCATAAGTTTGGAAGAAGGGGTGCTCTCCTATCAAGGGATTGGGAAAACGGCACGTATCGGGGGTAGCGACTATTTATTAAAAACACAAGACTCCGCTAAGTGGTAACATGATGCATAGAGTCTAGCACCTACTCGGTGTTGAAAGCTAAAAAGGAGAAGTGTTCTAAGCTTTGAATCGAAGCCTTGGTAAACATCGATAGTAGCTTGAACCGTCCTAAGGTAGCAAAATTCCCTAACAAAGGGGTGGTTTGATAGAGATGTTCGACAACACAATCAAGCAATACGCCAAGACATCTGTCCAAATTTCAGTATCCAACACTCATACAAAACAGCAGGATGAAATCAAACAACTCTGAAAACTGTTTGGTGCATTAGTTTACTAGCAGTTTTGGGGAAAACTTTAGTGCAAAAGAAAACAAGACCAACATCGCTTCGCCCCTTCGGGCCTTTAGGTAAACTTTAGCCTAAAACAAAACAAGACAAGACGAGCATGGTCAAGCTTCTTGACTGAATGGTAATAGCTTAAGCCTTTAGGTAAATGCTAAAGACTTTAGGTTAAGCTAACACCATTAGGACCTAAAGGTTTCCCACCTCATGGTGGGGAAAGCGCTAAAGTTTTCGCTATAGATTCCAAGACCAACATGGCTAGAAATGCCCAAGACAAACATGGTGTAGTTGTAGCAAGACAAGACCTACATGGTTAAGTTGTAGCCTGCATGCTGTAGCTCTAGCAAGACCATGTACGTGTAGTTGTAGTAAGACCATGTTGGTCTTGTGCCTTTACTTCATGGTTAAGCTACGCGCAAGAAAAGACCATTCAAGTCTTCCCTTTAGGTAATGGTCTTCCCTCCTTTACTTTAGGTTTTGTTTAGCGATTAGTTTACAACTCAGTAAACTAATGCGTCAAACCTAAAGGTAAAGCTATTACGCTAAAAGGAGCTATTACCATGTTGGGCTACAACTACACCATGTAGGGCCGAATTAAGCTAAACCGTTGTAGCAAGACAAGGCAAGACCAGAATGGTCTCTTTAGCCCATTCCCTACATGGTCTCTTTAGCCCCTAAATGGTGTCTTTAAAGCATTCCCTACATGGTCTCTTTAGCCCCAACATGGTCTCCTTAGCACCTTCTCTTTCGCTACACCATGTAGGGCTACAGCTACACCTGTTGGTCTTGCTTAATATTACCATTCCCGAAGCTTAACCATCCAGTTAAGAAGTAAGCGATTAGCTTAAGATTCCCTAACTGGCTGTAGCAAGACAAGACCAACATGGTCAAGCTTCTTGACTGAATGGCCCGAGTTATTTAATGATTGGTTTTTTACTTAACCTAAAGGTGAAGGCTTAAGCATAGAAAACTAGGCTTAAGCATTCACGATGTTGGTCTTCTCTTGTCTTGTTTTGCTTAAGCTATTACCTAAAGGTTTTGTCAACTTTAGCCCTTTCAGGCTTATGCAGTTTAGCTTAAGCCTATATAGTGCGTTAGTTTTTGCTTAAGCATTCCGTACATGGTAATAGCTTAAGAATTTTCTTTAGCCTGATAGGCTTTGAGTTTTCTTTAGCATAAAACCTTAACAGTCAAATTTCACATAAAACTAATAGGTTAAGCATTCACAAAACCTTAAGGTGCTAAAGAGACCATTCAGTCAAGAAGGGAAGACCAGCATGATCTTGTCTTGTTCTAAAGAAGACCATAAAGCAGAGGGGCGGTGAAGCTATTACCATGAAGTTTTCGGGAAAATGATGTTGGTCTTCTGCGTAGCTACACCATGTAGGCTCAAGCCCCGGTGCATATCGTGCTAAAGCCGATAGGCTATATTGTAATAGCTTACCTTTTAGGCTACAATTGCACCATGGTTGTCTTGCTACAGCGGTCTAGCTTAAGCATATAGGGTGCTAAAGTTTATTGAGTTGTAAACATAAAATTTTACCTAACGTGCTAAAGAAAACCTGCATAGTGCAAAATGTTTATTTTTAGGCTTAACCTACCCGTCCTTATGGAGCTAAAGTTGACTGAGTTGTAAATGTTTTCGTTAGCACCTAACCACTTACGCCTAATCGTGCCTATGGTGCTATGCGGCAAACTCTCGTTTACAGCACATTTGAGTATTTATGTTTACTTACCCGAAGGGCGGAGCTAATACCTATTCCTTTATGGTATTAGCCCATTAAGGGGGGCCAAAGAAAACTGTTAGGTTTTAGCTCGATAGTTCTTGCGCGTAGCTTCACCCCTTTAGGTTAAGCTAATACCTATACTGTTACAAGTAAGCTAATACCATTAAGGTTTTGGTATTAGCTTACACCTAAAGTGAAGAGTTTTCTTTAGCTAGAAAACTAAAGGTAAATCCTCCCAAAGTAAACATAGAAGCTAATACCTATAGCTAAAGGTAAACGCTTAATCGTTTAGGTAAACAGTAAACTCTCCTTTAGGGCCAAAGTTGACCGTAAAGGTTGATAAAGTTTCCGCTTAAACATTGGAGGTGCGAAGAAAACGCGCTTTCCACCACTTCCTCACGCTGAATGGAAAATGTGGTTGGTGGTGAGGACCATCAGCAAGATAGCAAGTTGGAAATACATTGTCTTTCGAGTGGAAACCAACCATTTAAACCCTCAATTGTAGTTCCAAGATCTAAAATTGATCCCCAATGCCCACACACAAAATATCCTTCGATATGATGAGATAGTCCAAACTCTTAGACGACTCTAAGGCCTATGACGAGGATGGCATGGAACTAAATACCATCCATTGCTGTTTGATTTACAAAACTGTGATGCATGAGTAGCGACCTGCATGAATGGTGTACACAATAGGTTACGCTAGCCTTCTAAGTAATTATTAGGTTTTAGGCCACATTACATGCGGGAACACTTTAAAGATCTAAGTGCGCTTGATGAATTTTACCTAACGTGCTAAAGAAAACCCGTTATAAAGGCAACATGTACACCATGTTGGTCAAGCTACACCTACACCATTAAGGTCTTGCTATAGGGTGCTGTGCAAAACTTTAGGTATTAGTGCTAAAGAAAACCGTACAGGAGCCCAATTCCCTAACCGGTAATAGCTACGCCCAATCGTCTACTAATGCGCAAAGCTAAGCACAATTCCCTAAGCGGTAAATGCTTAACCCTTTGGGCCTAAATTAAACATTTTCATAACGAGTGGATAAGTAAGTAACAATGGATGGAAATTCAATGTTAGGAATGAAATGTTTTTGGAGTATTTATTAGGTATTCGATTATATATACTTGTACCAATTTTAAAACCCTAATATTTTCTTCATCATTTTCATTAAAAATAATGCTTTTGTTTATCTATGTAGTATGGTATATATAATATATATCTTTCAGCTTACACATTTGCTATCTGCATGGTTCTTTTATGAATAATCAAATAAGTAAATTACCCATCATATGTACAAATTAGTTAATTTAAAGAGAAGAAACAAGGAGAAGTCAAATGATAAAAGTGTATCAAAGTGTTTTTTTAATGTGTTAACCCATAGTATTTGCATAGAATGTGTCAAGGTAAAAAGGCAATTGTTAATAACTATAACAAAACAGTTGAAAAAATAGAACAACATATAAATTTTCCTACATAGAGATAAAGGAAGGGCTTCTTTTGAACTTTGACTACTAAGGAAGCCATAATGACGATGACGTACAATGAATGTATGTAAGAGTAAAATTTTCATAATTTCTTGTACTTACAAAATGATTGATACATCATAGGTATTATGGATGCCTAGTAGCTCAAATTTAAAGGAACAAATAAGATAAAAAATAGAATATATTAATGGTGAAAGAAACTTTTTTTCTATTTGAACATGATTATATACGTCCTTAATGTCATCAATTGTAGCGTTTCCTCAATCACAATCTATCCCCAATCACAATCTTTCAATTACTTAGAAATAACAGTGGAGAGAAGAACGCAGAGATTGCACAAGGTAAAAGAAAATCTGATGCGGAAGAGTAGAACAAATATGACGCAGAGAAGGAAGAATTCTGATATTATAGATGTGAATCAATGGTTACAGTAGCTTTGGACAATAGCTTCTTGACGAAGCCTCTACCTCCCGACCACCCCCTAGCTATCACAATCGCATTCTCACTCGTAATCATAAGTTAATTCTCAGATTTCTGTGTGTCCTCCGTGTTGATGCGCAAGCCTCTTTATCTTTTTCCGTTTGATTGCAGCCGTGCTCCCCAAAGAAGTGTGCGATCCACCAAATTTAGAAAAAGTCGAGTTTCTCCAAAACTTTCGCAAAAAGCCATGCGATCGTAGTGTACTTCCTTTCTTTAGCATACCTGTCAAAAATAGCACAAAAACACCAAGAAGACATATCCGAAAACATACATAATTAGACATGGTGACACGTGAGCATGAGAATCACGGATTGGAATAGAATTAGACAAGCCCTCATGTTGTTTTTTTTTTAAGTGTTGGAAAAAACAACACTTTTCAAAGCCGTGTAACTCCAAAACAATGAGGAATTAGGTTAAGCTTGTGAGAGACACTTTTATTCAATTTTTCGATCTGCACAATAGTGTTAGAGACGTCGGAGGTCCAAATCCACCTCCAAATGCGACTTTTGAGCCCTGCAAGGTTTAAAATTCTAGAGAGAGTAAATTCAAGGCATTTTCTTACAATGAACTAAACGTAGGACCCTGAACAAGGTACTGAGAACATGATTCACAAAAATATCACAGAGGCACTTTTATTCTCTTCTACTTGCTCTACCTTTCCCTCATATAGAGTTTTCCTTAATTTTTCATCTTCACCTTCAAAATCCCACTGGAAAACATGATGCAATTAAGGTCTAGAGAGAGAATATGAAACTTGTCAATGCAAAATTTTTCCTACATGCATAAAAAGACCTAATTATTCATTCTAAGCATTATCCCCACAATGAAATTCAGAAAGTTCAAAATGAATTATTTCACTAGAAAAGAGGCCTATTACAATTCTTCCCCCCTTTAAGAACTCTGTCCTCAGAGTTGGAAAGAAGGATAATGTGTTAGAAAGTCATCTAAATTCACCCAACTCGAATCTTCTACTGGGTATGAATGCCATTTCACCAAAATTTCTATTATAGATCTATTTCTAAGAAATCTTTCCTTCCTATCTAATATTATTTCTGGTTGAAGCTCAAAAGAGCCATCGTCTTTCACCTTATAATTGTCCTGCAAAACATGAGCAACACTAGACACATATCTTTTAAGTAAGCTGACATGAAATACAGGATGCACATTTAGATATTTAGGTAATTCCAGCAAATAAGCAAGAGATCCGATCTTTTTGAAAACTTTAAAAGGGCCTGCATATCGAGGACAAAGTCTATGATCCTTCCCTAGCAACAAGTTAGATCGGTGAGGATTAACTTTAAGAAATATCATATCATCAACTTGGAATTCAAGTGGTCTTCTCTTTAAATCATAGAACTTCTTTTGTCGTTTCTGAGCTTCTCTTATATATTTCTTAAATTTTCCAAGTTCTTCATCCATCTTATCAAGCATTTCTTTGGATACTTATACTTTATTTGGAAAACCCAAAAATGAAGGTGGAGTCAAACAATTATAACCATACATAGCTTCAAACGGAGTCATTTTTATAGATGCATGCCATGCACTATTGTATGCAAACTCAACCAAGGGTAAATATTCACTCCAATTATCCAGCTTTTGATTCACATACATATGCAACATATCCTCAACTACCCTGTTAACCCTCTCGGTTTCCCCATCAGTTTGTCGATGGAAAGTTGTACTCAGTCTTAGGAATCGGCCAATCAACTATTGTTTTTACTTTATCTTCATCTATAAGGATTCCTTCTTTTGATATTACTCTTCCTAGATACACAAGTTTATCCTTAGCAAAGAAACACTTACTCTTTTTCCCATACAATTTGTGTTCTCTAAGAGTTTGCAAAGTCTTCTTGAGATGTACCGCATGCTCCAAATCATCTTTAGAGTACACAAATATATCATCAAGGAAAACTAAGATGAATTCATCTAGGTAATCGTGAAGAATATTATTCATCAAGCACATAAATGTGGCAGGAGCGTTTGTTAAACCAAAAGGTAGAACCATAAACTCATAGTGACCATATCGTGTTCGAAAAGCCGTCTTAGGAATATCCTCTGTTATGATCCTAATTTGGTGATATCCAGATCTTAAGTCTATCTTTGTGAATACGGTCACTCCACTTAATTGACCTAATAAGTCATCTATGTGAGGGAGTGGATACTTATTCTTAATTGTTCTTTTATTCAACCCCCTATAGTCAATGCATAATCTTTAAGAGCCGTCTTTCTTCTTCTGAAATAAAACACAGGTGCACCCCAAGGTGAGACACTCGGTTTTATTAAGCCTTTCTTCAAAAGATCATCTAATTGAATCTTAAGCTCCTTTAGTTCATCAATGTTAAATCTATAGGGTGGTCTAGAATATGGTTCACTCCTTGGATATAGGTCAATAGCGTGGTCAATCTGCCTAGGTGGGGGTATACCAGGCAAGTCTTCTGGAAATACATTGGCATATTCTTTCAAGAGATTTCCTACGTAATCTGGAATGTCTTCGTCATTACCTTCCTGATGTAGATTGTTCACATACACTACAAATGTTTTGCAGCCATCACGTATACCTCTAACTATCTGCATAGCAGAAATAAGAGTAGGCTTAGGATTAAAGACATCACCTAGAATATGAATAGATTCATCACAGTGAGCGTTCTTTGTTCACAATTAATTGTCGCAACATTTTTAAGTAACCAATCAATGCCTATGATTACATCACTCTGTTTCATCTCAATTACATGGAAGCTTCCAGAAAAGCGTCTATTAGAAAGAGTAAATTCAAGGTTTTCAACATATCCTTTCGTGTAGTGTAATCGTCCATTGGCCATCTCTACAGGTATGGTTATCTCCATATTTAGGGCTATCCCTAGATTTTGTACCAATTTGAAAGATAGAAAACAATGGGTACTACCTGAATCGATTAAAAAACTAGTTTTATGCGCAGAAATCATACCCCGAACCGTGATTACAGAAACCTTTGGGAAAGAACTAACCATCATGCAACGTAAAGTAGAGTCAGTGCACTTAACCCCATCATTTGCTTCCTCAATAATTGTACCCTCCTCGATGATGTTTATTGCTTTTGATTGTGCGGTTCGAAAGACTGCCTTGTTCGGGCACTCATATGTCCGATGCCCTTGCTCCCCGCAACGAAAACACAGACCAAGTCTTTTTGCCCTCTCAATAAAATTAGGGTCTTGTTGCCACTCAAGTGGTTGATGCCTCCTTTGATTTTCCATCGGCCGAGCAGCGTTGTCGTCGAGATTTTCTCTCCTCTCTCACTTGTGAAGGCCTACAAAAAAAAAAACATATTTGGTGAAGGTAGCCAGAATTCCCCGAGAAGTCCAGGATGCATCAAGGATGTCAAAGGAAGGTCACATACAAAGTTTCAAAGAAATCAAGAAAGTCCATGGTAGCGGTCAAAGTTGGTCAAAGTTGGTCAAAGCTGGTCAAAGTTGGGAAATTAGGGCAAAAATTTTATTGTCACCAAATTAGATGAAAATCCATATACTTGTAAAGATTGTCAAAGGCAGTCTATAGCCCAAATTTCAGCAGAAAATGGATTTAGTAGCACATTGATATGCTATGTTCATTTTGTAAAAATGTATTTTTTCTAGTTTGACCCTACAAATTCTTGTATAGAAATTTATGTTAGCCATATGGTTTGGCATGTATAAAGACCATATGTGGCTACATATTTGTATAAAGTTTCAAGGCTATCCGAGCTTCCTAGACACCTTAATGCCACCTTGCAAGCTTCCAAATGTAGTCAAACTTGTACAAGTTAGATTCAGATGGGAGTTTTTTCTGCATATTCTTGAAGGAGATCTTTGGAAACATAGTCCTACAATGTTTCATCTTCATCAAAGACTTTTTGGAGGGTCAAAGAGCACAAAGTCCAGTTTTCAAGGTCACCGCAGTTTTCTAGAATAAGAAAATTGAAGGCTTGAATGTCTGCCACATGTCAAAATATGATTGAACCATGTTGTACGGTCAAGATGAGCTCATATTCAAGGGTGGAGATGCACTAAAGCATAAAGGAAGGAGGATCCACGAATTTTTTCCATAAAAGAAGACCTTTTCTACGATCAAAGATCAATAATGCAGCATTTCTCCAAAAATAGTGGCTTATCTTATCCGAATTGATGTCAGCACTGATCCGACGGTCCAGATCATCCCCAGATCCAATGGTGGAGAATGAGGGCGCCTAAATTTCACTCCTTTACACTAGATTTGATAGAAAGAACAATTCCAAGCCATTGATTTGATTAATCAAATGGTTGTAATCAAAAGTAGTGATCCTAGAGTTGAGAGTTGATTTCTCTAGATCCAAGGGCCCAAATTCATTCAAAAAACTATATAAACCCCCCTCCAAACTCCTAGAGCATCATTGTTAGGCATCCATAGGGCTCATGCTAGCTTACGGTTTCCTTGAGACGATCACCCTCGGTTGAGCGAGTGAGGATCCAAGGTGAGCTAGTATGAGTATAGAACCTAGTTTCAAATTTAAGTTAGAACTCCAATCTAGGATAGGCTCTTGAAACCAGCATCTCTATCTTGACTCACCCTCGGTGGAGCGTGTGAGTGAGTTAGAGCTGATTTTAATGAGTCTTAGACTTCTTTAGTTAGACGTTACGAGCCTAGACAGACATAGGGTCACTGGAGTGGAACTCACCTTCTTACGTGTGACATTCGGTTGAACTGTCAGGGTTTGAGGGTCGGAACCACCTTTGATCAGTAGATTGCTTAGCATGACGTACCACGATGATATTTTACATGTAACTTAATTCAAATTTTTTCAATTCATGTCACTTGTCACTTGTCTCTTGTCTCCTCTCGCAGTCTCTTAAGTATTTTTACATGTCTTCTATTTCTTCTATGTGTGAGAAGGCTCCGCAGTATTGCGTTGAACCAGTGAGGATGTTTCTTTGAGCTTGTGAGTGAAATCCATCATCATAATTCACTTGCATGTATATAATCCATACAAATCCATACATATTTATTAGTTTCTGAAAGTGTATAAGAAGCTCCAATATTGGACCATTCTTCCTTTCGAAACTGATTTATGTGTAAGGATTCCATCTATTCTCGTCATGCATACATATCATCCAAAGAAGGCTATACATATGGATTAGAATTAGGAAGTGTTTAAGAAGCTCCTCCAATGGACCATTCTTCCTTCCAAATTTGATTCGTGTGTATGGTTCTCTTTCATTCTTATCATTCATGTCATCAATCTAACTTGCACACCTACATTCCCATTCCCATAATTATTTCAACATCTCTCTCTTCTCCATACTCAACATTAATTTCACCTTCACATCTTTAAACCTTCCAACATTCATTAGCTTCATACACCCTGTGTGTGCCACGACCGGACCCGATCCACCCGGATTGCGATCACCTCCACATTTGAACCGGACGTGAAACGCTTCGTGGCATTTGCTTCTGAACTTGTTGGGAGGTTGTGATCCATATCCTTTGTTTCATATTTTTTATCCTCATCATATTATCATCATCAGTCTTGAGTGTTGCACTGGATTTCTCACAGTATCGTGCACATCTTCGTTGTGAAGTAAACGCATTTGTGAGAGATCTAGAGCATCGTGCATCACTTGCTTATTCACATAAGATGGAGGAAGGATTCAAATCCCTTATTGTTGAGAAACAAGGCCAAAGAATAGTCTCTTCTATGTTGAGAGAGAAGGGAAAATTCAATGGCATCAACATCACAAGCTACTTAGATTTGTTTGAAGAGCAAGCTATGATTTTTGGTCTTCCCGAAGATCTTTTGATATCATTCTTTGAACGAATTGTTGATAGCTCTATCATAAACCGTGTCACTCAATATGATAGTCATCCTTGGAGTGATTTTAGAAAGGAGATGCTCAAAGAATTCTACCTTGAAGATTATAGCCAACATAATCGAGATGGATTCTTACGATGGGTCAATTCTCCAAAGCCTAGTAGCTCTATTACTCACTTACAAAATGAGTATATTAGACGCTATGAACAACTTCCTGATGAGGATAAGATAACTTTGGAACCTGATCTTGTGATCAATTTTCTTAAGCTTCTTCATCCTGAAACTCGTAGGGAACTTGAACGGCGATTAGAAGAACCAGATAAGCGCTATGGTCTTACTGACAATTGGCAAAAAGTGCGTAAAGTAGTAGAGGCTGTAGCCCATAGACATCAAAGACAATCCATGCTTTATGAGCAAACTAGTCTTCCTCAAGCTAGCCTTCCACAAACTAAGGAGCAAGTTAGAGAACAATCCCATGCTATGCTTTTTCACTCTACTCCTATTCCTCAAATGATAGAGCCTACTCAAGGTTTTAAAGTAGAGCCAAATAAAAGTGTAGTTGAACAATCTCAAGTGGAAATTCTCACTAAGCAAATGGAAAGTCTTATTGCTACACAATCCAATTTGGCCAAGACTATAGATGCTTTACAATCTAATTACACTAAAACTTTCCAAAATCAAATGAACCCAATGACTTTTCAAGAGCCTAATCCACATGTTATAGCTACCAATCAAAATCCACAAGTAGCTCCTACTCAAGCATATCAAGTTCCTCCAATGCATAATCCTCCAATGCATAATCCTTCAATGCAAAATCCTCATCCTCATGTGCAAAATCCTCAAATATATCAAAACCTGTATCCTCAAGCTTCTCAAATAGCTTTTCAAAATCCTCAAAATCAAAATTTTCAAAATCATCAACCGTATAATATGGAAGCTCCTCTTGCACCTCAAGTACCACATGTTGCTCCCCAAGCTCCTCAAATACATCAATTGCATTTTCAAAATCCTAATTATCCTGTTCAAGCAATACCTTATCAACAAAATCCTCAATTTCAAAATTTCCCACCACAAGTTAATCAAAATCCTCAAAATCAAAATGGTTTTGTGCGTGGCCCTCGTAGGTGTCCTTGGTGTGATTCGTTAGAGCACTTTTTGAGAGATTGTGAATTATTGAAGGCTGCTAAGGAGCAACGACTAGTAATAGACATAGACAAGAAAATCTGTGACTATCGATCTAGGCTACCTTTGCAAGGAAATTATGGTAAGGGAGGAATGAAAAAACATTATGAAAATATAACCATAATGGACGTAGGAACTAGAGGAGTGAAACTAGAAGCTCTTGATGAACAAGAAGTAGAATCAAGTAAACCCACAAAGGAAGGTGATTTTTCCATAGAGGCTTTAGTAAGAGCACGGGATGAGATTAGGAGAATAACGGCTTGGGAGTCACCGATAGAAGATCAATCTCTTATTTCTCACATATCCAATGTAGAAGAAAAACGAAAAAGAGATGAAGCTGAGCCTAGTGAAAGAAGAGTGACTCGAAAACAAACCTCAGAGGGAATAGAAACAATCATAGAGCAGGGAGAAACATCACAATCCAAAGATAAACAACAAGAATCACAACCCAATGAACAAAAACAAGAGGAGAAACAAAAAGGGAAGAAGACAAAGCAAAGAAAAACAGAACCAAAGCCTTTAGATAAACAAGAACAATCAAAACAAACTGAAGACCAAACACGAGAACATGAACAAAAACAAGATCCTGAGCAAAAACAAAAGAAACCAAAGAGAAAACCTAAAGCCATCTTGATTTCAGAAATTGAGAGAAAAATAGATCCTATGGAGATTTTAGATGACATTTTGCTTAAGAGTCAAGTGACTATGTCTTTAGAACAAGTTTTCTCTATTGCAAAGCCTGTTTTTAAAGATAACTTTATCGGCCTAATTAAAAGGAAGAGGTTTCCACTTAATCTAGATACTGAGATGCAAGATTCTCTAGATCAAGATCAAGCTATGAATGAAGCCTTAAACTTTGATGAATCTGATGAAGAGGACTTTGATGATGATGAAGTAAATGTTAATAAAAATTTCTTAGGACCTATTCAACCTGACCATGAAAATCATGAAAACAATTCTGAAAGCCACTTTAAAAGAACATTTTGGTCTAGAGGTACATCAGAGATGCATGTTAAAATAGGAAATGATAAGAACACTATCACTGTAAATGCATTAGTAGATTCCGGCTCTGAAATCAATGTGATTTCAAGAGAAGTCTATGATAAGTTTCGATGGCCCATAGATAAAGATTGTGGATGGCGTATGAGAACTGCAGATAATGGTGTAGGTACCCTGTATGGAGCTTGTGCTAGTGTGCCCATATCCATAGGAGGAATCACAGAAGAGTTTCACTTTTTTATTCAAGATAATTGCTCCTATGAAGTTCTCTTAGGTCAACCCTTTATTTGTGAGAGTCGTATGGAAACTAAAGCCATGGATGAGGGGTCTACCTATGCTAGATTTAAGTCTAAGGATGGAATGCAATCACTTCAAGTCATGACAGTAGGAGTGAATCATCCTAGGAATCGATTGTCAATTAGAAAGAAACCTATTGTTACTCAGGGTCATGAGCATGCTTGTAGTGATTGTGCACCTCGATTCATGTTTGGAGCTACATATGATCAAAATTTCGGATAGAATCCATTGTTGAGCGGGACAACAGTGGATATTGGTTTGACATCTCGCATCCAACCAACATGTACAATAGTTTGTCACTTTGTTTTCCACATTCTAGATTAGATTTTCTTCATAAGAGTCAATTGTCCAAGTCTTTTATCCAAAAAACCCAAAAAAATTATAAAAATAACAAAATCATGGAACATGATGAGAACATTGAGCATGTGATTGAAACATCTCATTGTTTCTCTACTCTTGAGGAGTTAGAGTTATGTCTTCAACAAAATTCTAATTCCCATATTATTCTTCTTTCTTCCCTTGATGAGTATGCTCTAATCCAAGAGTATGCTCTCAATGTTGACAAGTGCTCAAAATTTAACCAAACACATGATGCCTTAGTTGAAACAAAGTACAAAACTGTAGACAAAAAAATCAAACCCATAGCTCAACCGTTACCTCAAGGAAGTAATGAAAAAATTATTGATGTGAAAAATGATCCAATTCTTTGGGATAAGAAAAACATAGGACATACATTCACGGATGAGACAATCAAACAAGTGAAAATTGGTAGAGATGATGACTTTCTTTTGCTAGCAGAGAGAGATAAATTTGAGAGAGTCATACGTAGCCATGGAAAAGCCTTTACTATGTATCCTCATGAGATTGGTTGTGTAGATCCTAAGCTAGTTGCACCCATGATAATCTTTACTATTCCACATATTCCATGGAATCTTCGTCCCATACCTGTTCCAAAGGCTCACTTACCTGAGCTAATGAAACTACTTAAGGAGAAGATAAACATGAGAATTTTAGAGTCATCTTTTGCACCTTACTCAAACAGATGGTTCACTGTGCCTAAAAAGAATGGGAAACTACGTTTTATTCAAGATCTCCAACCCGTCAATAAAGTCACCATAAGGAATGTAGGAACAGGACCCATTGTAGATGAGTTTGCTGAATCATTTTCAGGACATTCTATCTATTCAATGGGTGATTTATATTCTGGATATGACCAATTCCAGTTAGCAATTGACAGTCGTGACATAACCACAATGAAAACTCCTTTAGGCTTAGTGCGAATGTGTACTTTACCTCAAGGAGCGACTAATTCTGTGGCTCATATGATGAGTGCTATGAATATGGTCTTACATGACTTTATCCCTCATATAACTATGCCATTCATTGATGATATTCCAATTAAAGGGAGTGAGGAACGTGTAAAGGACATTACTTTAGATTCATCGGGATGTCGTAAATTTGTTCTTGACCATATCTCTGATTGTGAAAGAATATTTCAACGATTTGAAGAGGTAGGTCTCACATTTTCCATAGAGAAATCTGTTTTTGGTGTCAACGAGGTACTTATTGTTGGACATTTATGTGGCCATTATGGTCGAAAGCCATACCCACAAAAAGTTGATGCCATTAGCAAGATTTCTGAAACATGTAACAACGTGAGTGAGGTACGTAGATTTCTTGGTGCTTGCATCTTTTATGTTATTTGGATCCCACACTTTGCTCATGTTGCTGATTGTCTTTATGACTTGTTGAGGAAGAAACGAAAATTTATTTGGACTGACAAACACACTCAGGCTATGCGTAAATTGAAGAAATTATTGCTTGAAGCTCCCATCCTTAAGCGTGTAGACTATTCTGCTAACAAACCTATTATATTGACAGTTGATACTAGTCCTATTGGTATAGGTTGGGTCATAAGTCAAGAAGATAGTGAAGGGAATAGATATGCAATTAGGTTTGGTGCCAAAATTCTACATGAAACACAACGAAAATATCCACAGATCAAACGAGAACTATGGGGTATGGTAACAGCTTTGAAAACAGACAAAGAATATTTCATTGGTGCGAATGTCAAAGCTGAGACTGATTGTTTGCCTCTCATTGGAATGATAGCCAATTGTTCATCTCCTGATATAGCCATGCTTAGATGGATCTCATATATTAAGTTCATAAATCCTGAGTTAGTTCATATTTCAGGTAAGTCAAACTCAGTTGCTGATATGTTATCGAGAGCTAGATTTGATGATGATCTTGAAAGTGATCTAATAAAGAATGTGAACTTAATTGAATATGTTCCACATATATATGAGTATGAGCAATTTCATGAGTCTGAGTACGAAAATGAATGGAGAGACATAGGAAAGTATCTGAGTACACTACAACCATTACCTAACTGGACTACGAATAGATTCCGTAACATTAGGAAACGAGCTTATAACTTTTTCCTATGTAATGGTTATCTTTGGAGACATGCTAAGGGTAAGGTTAAGAATCCACAACGAGTCCTAGGAAAACGAGGTCTTCAATTGCAAGTAATGAAGGAAATGCATGAGACATTATGGGCCGGTCATAAAGGATTTTTCGGAACATATGAAAAAATTAGAAGTACCTATTATTGGCCTAGGATGTATGTTGACATTAGTAGCTATGTTTCTACATGTTCTACTTGTCAACTTCATTCATCAGTCAAACATAGAGATCCATTGCATCCTACGTATCCACCTTGTATTCACTACAAGTGGGTAGTAGATCTTGTAACTATGCCTAAAGATATCGACAAAATGCGTTACATTGTACTTGCAAGAGAAGATTTAACTAATCATGTAGAGGGACGTGCATTACGATCTAAGACCACTTACAATGTTTGCAAATTCTTGCTTGAAGATGTCATAAGTCGATTTGGGTACATAGAGAAAGTAGTTGCCGATCGTGGAGAGTTAAATGCAAGAGAAGCTAAAGAGTTCTTTGAGCGTCACGGTATTCGTTTGTCTCTCACTACTGCATATAATCCAGAGGGCAATGGTAAAATAGAGAGAGGGCATCCACCTATTGTGAAAGCCATATCTAAAGCATGTAACGGTGACATCAAACAATGGCCTAAATTCTTACCTTTTGCACTTTGGGCAGATAGAATGACACGTACTACTGGATATATGCCTGCTGAACTCATGTACTGTCAAAAACCATTGTTTCCAATTCAGTCTCATATTTCTGCATGGTCATATTTGCCTTGGTCTGAAAACATGTCTACTGATGATTTTTTGAGTTTGCGTATTAAACAGTTAGAACAAGGTAAATTAAGACTTGATGATGCTGTTGAAAAATTAAGAGAATCTAGAATGAAGAACAAGCATTATTTTGATAAAACTCATCGATTGCGTTCTAAGCCAATTGAAGTAGGAGATTGGGTGCTCATTTATGATAGTACATTCGACTCTCAATATGATGCACGCAAAAAGCTCACTCAACGGTGGTTTGGGCCATACATAGTCTCAAAAGTCAACAACAATGGTACGTATGCTCTTTGTGAATTAAATGGTGTTGCACTAAAAACTTTGATTGCAGGTAAAAGGATAAAGCTATTCAAGAAACGTGATAATGACGAGTACATTTTGGATGAGGACATTGAAGAAGATGACAACAATGAGGCCGATTCATAAACAGGAGTATCCATGTTATAAAAAAAAAAAAAAAAAAAAAAAAGTATAAAAATATCATTAATTTTTTAAGTTCATGTTGCTTTGTTTTTTTTCAAGTTCATTCTATTTTTTTTCCATGCTTGTTTCATGCATGTTTTTTTCAGTCTTTGCATCGCATTGCATATCCACATCACTTGAGTCAAAAAAGGCAAATGATGATTTCTCTACTTGTGTAAAATTGTATCTTAAGTAGTAACTTATCTACTAAGAAATTGATTATAATCTAGGATTGTGGAAAGATAGGGCATGTAGATTTGGAGGTTTATTTTGGTGACATGACTTTCATATATAAACATGCATATGTATCCAGTATCGAAAGCATAATTGTTGAAATCCTAGCTCCTGCTATTGCATGTTTCTACATCCTTAGTCCATCTCACAGCACTTGTATCGGAGTTTAAACGATTGTTCTCCGTCATCAAAAATGGTTGTACCTTGTATCGGGGTTTAATTTTTCCTCGTCAAAAAAAAAAAAAAAAAAAAAAAAGCTACATGTTACCAAGAAGTTTACACTTTCTTCCACCCCAAAAAAGTGATCGTAACCATAAAGTTGCCGAATCATCATCATCATCGAAAAAAAAAAAAAAAAAGAGCAAGCCAAAGGAGGATAAAGAGGCATAGTAGAATAAATCACGGGCTATATAAGCAGATTTATGCATTAGTGGAGTTTAGTTAGATTTCCTTGCATGTTATTAGAGAAAGAGCATATTCATATTTATGTAGGAAAGGAGTTGATCTAAAATAAGCTAAAGATGAAAGATGTCTCTTGAAAATCCTAAATCTTTGTTTATAATCATATTTAAGGTAGATTGCTTTATGAAAAAGGTACAAATTTTTCTTCAAGATGAGAGGAACTGATGCTTAAAACGACTCAATACAACCACTTCCACTTCATATTGATGCTTGTTTTTTTTTCTTTCTTGTTGCCAATGTTGCTTGTTCATTTGCATATATGTTGCCTATTTGTTCATGCATATTCATGTTTCCTGTTTCAATTATTTCTTTCATGCAAATTTTGCTTCATGTCACGTTACCTACTTATTCATGCATATAATCAATTTTCCTTCCATGTTTCTTATGTTGCCTATAAAAGAATTTGATGCCTGGAACATTTTGTTTTTCACAGATGCTAGAGTGGCGCTTCCGGAGGAATCGCAGGTTTAGTGGGGGCGAATGTCGTCGAGATTTTCTCTCCTCTCTCACTTGTGAAGGCCTACAAAAAAAAAACATATTTGGTGAAGGTAGCCAGAATTCCCCGAGAAGTCCAGGATGCATCAAGGATGTCAAAGGAAGGTCACATACAAAGTTTCAAAGAAATCAAGAAAGTCCATGGTAGCGGTCAAAGTTGGTCAAAGTTGGTCAAAGCTGATCAAAGTTGGGAAATTAGGGCAAAAATTTCATTGTCACCAAATTAGATGAAAATCCATATACTTGTAAAGATTGTCAAAGGCAGTCTATAGCCCAAATTTCAGCAGAAAATGGATTTAGTAGCACATTGATATGCTATGTTCATTTTGTAAAAATGTATTTTTTCTAGTTTGACCCTACAAATTCTTGTATAGAAATTTATGTTAGCCATATGGTTTGGCATGTATAAAGAACATATGTGGCTACATATTTGTATAAAGTTTCAAGGCTATCCGAGCTTCCTAGACACCTTAATGCCACCTTGCAAGCTTCCAAATGTAGTCAAACTTGTACAAGTTAGATTCAGATGGGAGTTTTTTCTGCATATTCTTGAAGGAGATCTTTGGAAACATAGTCCTACAATGTTTCATCTTCATCAAAGACTTTTTGGAGGGTCAAAGAGCACAAAGTCCAGTTTTCAAGGTCACCGCAGTTTTCTAGAATAAGAAAATTGAAGGCTTGAATGTCTGCCACATGTCAAAATATGATTGAACCATGTTGTACGGTCAAGATGAGCTCATATTCAAGGGTGGAGATGCACTAAAGCATAAAGGAAGGAGGATCCACGAATTTTTTCCATAAAAGAAGACCTTTTTTACAATCAAAGATCAATAATGCAGCATTTCTCCAAAAATAGTGGCTTATCTTATCCGAATTGATGTCAGCACTGATCCGACGGTCCAGATCATCCCCAGATCCAATGGTGGAGAATGAGGGCGCCTAAATTTCACTCCTTTACACTAGATTTGATAGAAAGAACAATTCCAAGCCATTGATTTGATTAATCAAATGGTTGTAATCAAAAGTAGTGATCCTAGAGTTGAGAGTTGATTTCTCTAGATCCAAGGGCCCAAATTCATTCAAAAAACTATATAAACCCCCCTCCAAACTCCTAGAGCATCATTGTTAGGCATCCATAGGGCTCATGCTAGCTTACGGTTTCCTTGAGACGATCACCCTCGGTTGAGCGAGTGAGGATCCAAGGTGAGCTAGTATGAGTATAGAACCTAGTTTCAAATTTAAGTTAGAACTCCAATCTAGGATAGGCTCTTGAAACCAGCATCTCTATCTTGACTCACCCTCGGTGGAGCGTGTGAGTGAGTTAGAGCTGATTTTAATGAGTCTTAGACTTCTTTAGTTAGACGTTACGAGCCTAGACAGACATAGGGTCACTGGAGTGGAACTCACCTTCTTACGTGTGACATTCGGTTGAACTGTCATGGTTTGAGGGTTGGAACCACCTTTGATCAGTATATTGCTTAGCATGACGTACCACGACGATATTTTACATGTAACTTAATTCAAATTCTTTCAATTCATGTCACTTGTCACTTGTCTCTTGTCTCCTCTCTCAGTCTCTTAAGTATTTTTACATGTCTTCTATTTCTTCTATGTGTGAGAAGGCTCCGCAGTATTGCGTTGAACCAGTGAGGATGTTTCTTTGAGCTTGTGAGTGAAATCCATCATCATAATTCACTTGCATGTATATAATCCATACAAATCCATACATATTTATTAGTTTCTGAAAGTGTATAAGAAGCTCCAATATTGGACCATTCTTCCTTTCGAAACTGATTTATGTGTAAGGATTCCATCTATTCTCGTCATGCATACATATCATCCAAAGAAGGCTATACATATGGATTAGAATTAGGAAGTGTTTAAGAAGCTCCTCCAAATTTGATTCATGTGTATGGTTCTCTTTCATTCTTATCATTCATGTCATCAATCTAACTTGCACACCTACATTCCCATTCCCATAATTATTTCAACATCTCTCTCTTCTCCATACTCAACATTAATTTCACCTTCACATCTTTAAACCTTCCAACATTCATTAGCTTCATACACCCCTGTGTGTGCCACGACCGGACCCGATCCACCCGGATTGTGATCACCTCCACAGCGTTCTTACCTTGGTCGTTAGAAGATGGAGTTTTCTATGAATTGTTCATGTTCATTGCAACAGGTCTTTGTGGCCTATGTCCCGTTGCAATGAATCTGCTTCTATTTGCCTTCTGCAAATTGAACTTCTCCATCTTCTCAAAGTTCTTAGCCATCGCAACAGCATCAAGAAAATCAATGCATCCAGATCCCTTAACTTGATAGCGAAGTTCCTCACGAAGCACTTCAATAAATTTACTCTTTAGAGCATTACCACTAACCTCTAATGCATATTTATGAAGACGTAGGAACTTCTCTTTGTACTCATCAACAGATAAGCTATGCTTGTCACTTTCGTGTTGTCGGAAATTGTAGAACTCCATCTTCTTCTCCATATGGTAGTGTGGTGAGCAATAGCGTTTTTCAGCTTCTTCTCTAAATTCCTTCCATAGAACAGGACCAGAACGCGTTCGAGTCTGCATATATGACTTCCACCATTGCTTCGCGATCCCACGCACATGCAGGATCCCAACTTTTGCCTTGGACTCTTCACTAAATTGTCGAAGGTCAAAGAAATCCTCTAGTTCTTCAATCCATGCCTCAAGATCTTTGCCACTCTTCTTCTCGCCATCAAAATCATTTAACTTTGCCTTCTTGAAGACTTGGTTAAGGGCAAACTCACCTGGTTCCATATCTTCATAATTGCGTTTTTGTTTTTCGCGAGGTACACTAGATGTTCCCGCACCTTCATCTCTTTCATCGTTCAGCTCCACAAACAAATTTGTTGCTCCTTTTCGTTGCTTTCCCCCTCATTCTTTGCGCAATTCACCAAGAAGCTTCCGAATAAGCTCCTCTTGTTCACGAACCTTTTGTGTGAGACCTTCCATCGTTCCCGTGGATTGATTCTGCTCTGATACCACTTGTAGCATTTCCTCAATCACAATCTATCCCCAATCACAATCTTTCGATTACTCAGAAATAAGAGTGGAGAGAAGAACGCAGAGATTGCACAAGGTAAAAGAAAATCTCATGCGGAAGAGTAGAACTCTACCTCCCGACCACCCCCGAGCTATCACAATCGCATTCTCACTTGCACTCTCAATCAAACTCTCACTCTCACTCTCACTCTCAATCACACTCTCAATCACAAGGTAATTCTCAGATTTCTGTGTGTCCTCCGTGTTGATGCGCAGGCCTTCTTATCTTTTTCCGTTTGATTGGAGCCGTGCTCCCCAAAGAAGTGTGCGATCCACCAAATTTAGAAAAAGTCGAGTTTCTCCGAAACTTTCGCAAAAAGCCATGCGATCATAGTGTACTTCCTTTCTTTAGCATACCTGTCAAAAATAGCAGAAAAACACCAAGAAGACATATCCGAAAACATACATAATTAGACATGGTGACACGTGAGCATGAGAATCACGGATTCGAATAGAATTAGACAAGCCCTCGTTTTTTTATTTTTAAAGTGTTGGAAAAAACGGCACTTTTCAAAGCCGTGTAACTCAAAAACAATGAGGAATTAGGTTAAGCTTGTGAGAGACACTTTTATGCAATTTTTTGATCTACACAATAGTGTTGGAGACGTCCGAGGTCCAAATCCACCTCCAAATGCCACTTTTGAGCTTTGCAAGGTTTAAAGTTCTAGAGAGAGAGTAAAATCAAGGCATTTTCTTACAATGAACTAAACGTAGGACCCTGAACGAGGTACTTAGAACATGATTCACAAAAATCTGACACAGGCACTTTTATTCTCTTCTACTTGCTCTACCTTTCCCTCATAGAGAGTTTTCCTTAATTCTTTCATCTTCATCTTCGAAATCCCACTGGAAAACATGATGCAATTAAGGTCTAGAGAGAGAATATGAAACTTGTCAACCCAAAATTTTTCCTACATGCATAAAATGACCTATTTATTCGTTCTAAGCATTATCCCCACAATGAAACTCCGAAAGTTCAAAATGAATTATTTCACTAGAAAAGAGGCCTATTACAATTCTTCCCCCTTTTAGGAACTTTGTCCTCAGAGTTGGAAAGAAGGATAATGTGTTAGAAAGTCATCTAAATTCACCCAACTCGAATCTTCTATTGGGTATGAATGCCATTTCACCAAAATTTCTATTATAGATCTATTTCTAAGAAATCTTTCCTTGCTATCTAATATTATTACTGATTGAAGCTCAAAAGAGCCATCGTCTTTCACCTTATAATTGTCCTGAAAAACATGAGCAATATTAGACACATATCTTTTAAGTAAGCTGACATGAAATACAGGATGCACATTTAGATATTTAGGTAATTCCAGCAAATAAGCAAGAGATCAGATCTTTTTCAAAACTTTAAAAGGGCCTGCATATCAAGGACAAAGTGTATGATCCTTCCCTAGCAACAAGTTAGATCGGTGAGGATTAACTTTAAGAAATACCATATCATCAACTTGGAATTCAAGTGGTGTTCTCTTTAAATCATAGAACTTCTTTTGTCTTTTCTGAGCTTCTCTTATATGTTTCTTAATTTTTCCAAGTTCTTCATCCATCTTATCAAGCATTTCTTTGGATACTTATACTTTATTTGGAAAACCCAAAAACGAAGTTGGAGTCAAACAATTATAACCATACATAGCTTCAAACGGAGTCATTTTTATAGATGCATGCCATGCACTATTGTATGCAAACTCAACCAAGGGTAAATATTCACTCCAATTATCCTGCTTTTCATTCACATACATACGCAACATATCCTCAACTACCCTGTTAACCCTCTCGGTTTCCCCATCAGTTTGTGGATGGAAAGCTGTACTCATCCGAAGTTGAGTTTCAATGGATTCAAATGTCGCTTTCCAGAAGTTTGACGTAAATCTAGAATCTCTATCAGAAATTATGCTTTTAGGCATTCCATGCAATCGAAATATTTCTTTTACAAAGATTCTTGCAACATTCAAAGCAGTATCAGTCTTTTTCATAGGAAACAAGTGTGCCATCTTGGTAAGCCGATCGACTACAACAAATATGGTATCATGCTTACTTCTGGTCATAGGTAGCTTAGTGATAAAGTCCATAGAAATAGACTCGCACTTCTGATTTGGAACATCCAAAGGTTGAAGCATTCCTGGCATCCTCTTAAACTCAGATTTCACCTGTTGGCACTTCAAACATTCATTTACGTATTTTCTAATATCTCGCTTCATACACGTCCAAAAGTAAGAATACTTTGTTTTAACATATGTCCTTGAATAACCTGGATGTGCAGAAAAAGGTGCATCATGACAATCATGCAGTATTTTAACTTTTAGTGGAGATTTAGAAGAGTAGCATAGCCGATTGTTATAATACAGTGTTCCATTCTGCAAATGAAATTTTTCCTCATATGTCAATCCCTTGTTCGCATTCAAAGCATTCAAAATAGGTGCATAAAAAGGATCCTGTTTTATCTCTTCTTGAATTTGATTGAGAAAATCAGAATTTATTACAGAAACAAGATTACACAAAGGTCTTCGACTCAATGCATCACCAACCTTATTTTCCTTACCAGCACGATACTTAATGTCAAAATCATACTCGCTTAATAATTCAATCCAATGCTTCTGCCTGTTGTTAAGCAATGGTTGAGTGAAGATGTATTTTAGACTTTGATGATCTATTTTCAATTCAAACTTAACCCCTAACAATAGATGTCTCCAATGCTTAAGTGCATGCACAACAGCAAGCATTTCTAAATCATGAGTAGGATAGTTAAGTTCATGCTTTCTTAGTTTTCTGGACTCATATGCGACCACCCTGCCATCCTGTGAAATAACACATCCTATCTGACTACCACTTGCATCACATGCAACCACAAAAGGCTTTCCCATCTCTAGTATTTTCAAAACACAATTCTCAACGACTTTTTGTTTCAATGTTTCAAATGATTTTTGACAGGCATCACTCCACGCAAATCCTACATTCTTTTTAGTTAATTCGGTGAGGGGAGTAGCTATCTTAGAGAAATCCTTAATATGTGCTCTTTCATATTGTGCCAACCCAAGAAAACTTCTAACATCCCTTACAGTCTTAGGAATCGGCCAATCAACGATTGTTTTTACTTTATCTTCATCTATAAGGATTCCTTCTCTTGATATTACTCTTCCTAGATACAAAAGTTTATCCTTAGCAAAGAAACACTTACTCTTTTTCCCATACAACTTGTGTTCTCTAAGAGTTTGCAAAGTCTTCTTGAGATGTACCGCATGCTCCGAATCATCTTTAGAGTACACAAATATATCATCAAGAAAGACTAAGATGACTTCATCTAGGTAATCGTGAGAAATATTATTCATCAAGCACATAAATGTGGCAGGAGCGTTTGTTAAACCAAAAGGTAGAACCGTAAACTCATAGTGACCATATCGTGTTCAAAAAGCCGTCTTAGGAATATCCTCTGATCTGATCCTAATTTGGTGATATCGAGATCTTAAGTCAATCTTTGTGAATACGGTCACTCCACTTAATTGACCTAATAAGTCATCTATGTGAGGGAGTGGATACTTATTCTTAATTGTTCTTTTATTCAACCGCCTATAGTCAATGCATAATTTGTAACAGCCGTCTTTCTTCTTCTGAAATAAAATAGGCGCACCCCAAGGTGAGACACTCGGTTTTATTAAACCTTTCTTCAAAAGATCATCTAATTGAATCTTAAGCTCCTTTAGTTCATCAATGTTAAATCTATAGGGTGCTCTAGAATATGGTTCACTCCCTGGATATAGGTCAATGGCGTGGTCAATCTGCCTAGGTGGGGGTATACCAGCCAAGTCTTCTGGAAATACATCGGCATATTCTTTCAAGAGATTTCCTACGTAATATAGAATATCTTCGTCATTACCTTCTTGATGCAGATTGTTCACATACACTACAAATGTTTTGCAGCCATCACGTATACCTCTAACTATCTGCATAGCAGAAATAAGAGTGGGCTTAGGATTAAAGACATCACCTAAAATATGAATAGATTCATCATTTGGCTTCACAGTGATCGTTCTTTGTTCACAATTAATTGTGGCAGCATTTTTAACTAACCAATCCATGCCTATGATTACATCACTCTGTTTCATCTCAATTACATGGAAGCTTCCAGAAAAGCGTCTATTAGAAAGAGTAAATTCAAGGTTTTCAACATATCCTTTCGTGTAGTGTAATCGTCCATTGGCCATCTCTACAGGTCTGGTTATCTGCATATTTAGGGCTATCCCTAGATTCTGTACCAATTTGAAAGATAGAAAACAATGGGTACTACCTGAATCGATCAAAAATCTGGTTTTATGCGCAAAAACCATTTGCGGAACCGTGATTACAGAAACCTTTGGGAAAGAACTAACCACCATGCAACCTAAAGTAGAGTCAGCACACTTACCCCCATCATCTGCTTCCTCAATAATTGTAACCTCCTCCATGATGTTTATCGCTTTTGATTGTGCGGGTCGAAAGACTGCCTTGTTCGGGCACTCATATGTCTGATGCCCTTGCTCCCTGCAACGAAAACACAGACCAAGTCTTTTTGCCCTCTCAATAAAATTAGGGTCTTGTTGCCACTCAATTGGTTGACGCCTGCTTTGATTTTCCACCGGCCGAGCAGGGTTCTTACCTTGGTCGTTAGAAGATGGATTTTTCTTTAAATTGTTCATGTTCATTGCAACAGGTCTTTGTGGCCTATGTCCCGTTGCAATGAGTCTGCTTCTATTTGCCTTCTGTAAATTGAACTTCTCCATCTTCTCAAAGTTCTCAGCCATCGCAACAGCATCAAGAAAATCAATGCATCTAGATCCCTTAACTTGATAGCAAAGTTCCTCACGAAGCCCTTCAATAAATTTACTCTTTAGAGCATTACCGCTAACCTCTAATGCATATTTATGAAGACGTAGGAACTTCTCTTTGTACTCATCAACAGATAAGCTATGCTTGTCACTTTTGTGTTGTCGAAAATTGTAGAACTCCATCTTCTTCTCCATATGGTAGTGTGGAGAACAATAGCGTTTTTCAGCTTGTTCTCTAAATTCCTTCCATAGAACAGGACCAGAACGCGTTCGAGTTTGCATATATGACTTCCACCATAGCTTCTGGATCCCATGCAGATGCAGGATCCCAAATTTTGCCTTGGACTCTTCACTAAATTGTCGAAGGTCAAAGAAATCCTCTAGTTCTTCAATCCATGCCTCAAGATCTTTGCCACTCTTCTTCTTTCCATCAAAATCATTTAACTTTGCCTTCTTGAAGACTTGGTTAAGGGCAAACTCACCTGGTTCTATATCTTCATAATTGTGTTTTTGTTTTTCGCGAGGTACACTAGATGTTCCCGCACCTTCATCTATTTCATCGTTCAGCTCCACAAACAAATTTGTTTCTCCTTCGTTCTTTGTGCAATTCACCAAGAAGCTTCTGAATAAGCTCCTCTTGTTCATGAACCTTTTGTGTTAGACCTTCCATCGTTCCCGCGGATTGATTCTGCTCTAATACCACTTGTAGCGTTTCCTCAATCACAATCTATCCCCAATCACAATCTTTCGATTACTCCGAAATAACAGTGGAGAGAAGAACGCAGAGATTGCACAAGGTAAAAGAAAATCTGATGCGGAAGAGTAGAACAAATATGACACAAAGAAGGAAGAATTCTAATATTATAGATGTGAATCAATGGTTACAGTAGCTTTGGACAATAGCTTCTAGACGAAGCCTCTCCCTCTTGAACACCCCCGAGCTATCACAATCGCATTCTCACTTGCACTCTCAATCACACTCTCACTCTCACTCTCACTCTCAATCACACTCTCAATCACAAGGTAATTCTCAGATTTCTGTGTGTCGTCCGTGTTGATGCACAAGCCTTCTTATCTTTTTCCGTTTGATCGCACCCGTGCTCCCCAAAGAAGTGTGCGATCCACCAAATTTAGAAAAAGTCGAGTTTCTCCAGAACTTTCACAAAAAGCCATGTGATCGTAGTGTACTTCCTTTCTTTAGCATACCTATCAAAAATAGCAGAAAAACACCAAGAAGACATATCTGAAAATATACATAATTAGACATGGTGACATGTGAGCATGAGAATCACGAATTCGAATAGAATTAGACACGCCCTTGTTTTTTTTTTCTTTTCAAGTGTTGGAAAAAATGGCACTTTTCAAAGCCCTGTAACTCAAAAACAATGAGGAATTAGGTTAAGCTTGTGAGAGACACTTTTATTCAATTTTGCGATCTGCACAATAGCGTTAGAGACGTCCGAGGTTCAAATCCACCTCCAAATGCGACTTTTGAGCCCTGCAAGGTTTAAAATTCTAGAGAGAGTAAAATCAAGGCATTTTCTTACAATGAACTAAATGTAGGACCCTGAACGAGGTACTTAGAACATGATTCACAAAAATCTCACACAGGCACTTTTATTCTCCTCTACTTGCTCTACCTTTCCCTCATACAGAGTTTTCCTTAATTCTTTCATCTTCACCTTCAAAATCCCACTAGAAAACATGATGCAATTAAGGTCTAGAGAGAGAATATGAAACTTGTCAACCCAAAATTTTTCCTACATGCATAAAATGACCTAATTATTCGTTCTAAGCATTATCCCCACAATGAAATTCAGAAAGTTCAAAATGAATTATTTCACTAGAAAAGAGGCCTATTACATCAATCTACACAATCGTATTTATGGATAAAGTGTATAGTGAACTTGCATCTTATACACATTTTAACATGCTATTCAAACCAGCCATAACACTAAAAATGTAAGAACCAAACAATTTTAATGGACAACATGTTCAAGGATAATGCTCACTTATTATCCATGTCACACAATCTAAAACTATGGACAAAAATGCATATACTACATAAGAAAAAAGGTTACCCAGAATACACTAAAATAGATGAGGAGAAAGATAATATATTACCAACATTCAATGATTCCAAAATTAGTTTCTGTTTATATGTTAAAATATTGTTTGATAATTTCATGACCCATGAGTCAAAATTCAAAAGGAACAATTTACAAGGCTTGGAAAAGCAAACACTAATTTTCATGCATAAAAAACATATATATGTGAAAATATAAGAAATTTTTTGAGTGCACAAAATGCCTAAAAACATAATTTTTCATACAGAATTTGCATTTACATCAAACTTTTTGAGATCAACATTTGAAATGATTGGAACTCAACTTCGAATGAGTACAAATTTCCATCCACAAACTGATTGGGAAGCCAAGATGGTGGATCAAGTCCTTCAAGATATGTTGCATATATATGTGAATGAAAAGCATGATAATTGGAGTGAATATTTTCCCTTAGTTGAGTTTGCATACAATAGTGCATGGCATGCATCTATAAAAATGAATTTGTTTGAGGCTATGTATGGTTATAATTGTTTGAATCCACCATTGTTTTCTATTTTTCTAAATAAACTAGAAAAATCTAAAGAAATGCCTAAGAAGATGGATCACAAACTTGGAAAAATTAAGCAACATGCAAAATAAGCTCAAAAGAGACAAAACAAGCTATAGCATTTTAAAAGAAGACCATTTGAATTTCAAATAGATGACATGGTATCTCTTAAAGTTAATCCTCACTAATCTAACTTGTTGCTAGGGGCGGATCATAGACTTTTGCAGGTCCTTTTAAAGTTTCAAAAAGATTAGAACTCTTGCTTATTTATTGGAGTTACTTGAACATTTAAATGTGAAATTTGTATTTCATGTTAGCTTAATGAAAAGATATGTACCTTATGTTGCTCATGTTTTGTAGGATCATTATAAACTAAAAGATGGTGTCTGTTTTGAGCTTGAACAAGAAATAGTATTAGATAAGAGGAAAATGTTACTAAGCAATAGAATATTAGTAGAGATTTTGATGAAATGGCACACATCATGTTGAAGCCTTGACTTGCATGAACTTAGATAAATTTTCGGCACATTATCATTCTTTCCAACTTAGAGGGCACAATTCTTAAAAGGGGGAAGAATTTTAATATTTAAATAGTAAAATTATCCATTCTAAAATTTTTGAACTATATTGTGCAAATAACGTTTACATTCAATAACTAAGTAGTTTTATCCATGTAGGCAATATTTAGGGATGAAAAGTTTTATATTCTCTCTATATAACATTTATCCGCATCAGTTTTTCTCATTGAAAATTGAACATGAATATGAAAGAAGTAAGAGAAACATTGTACGAGAGAAAGGTAGAGCATGCATAAGAGAATAAAAGTATCTCTGTGGAATTTTTGTGAATCATGTTTTAGGTACCTCGTTTAGGGCTCTACATTAAGTTCATTGTAAGAAAACACATTGATTTTATTCTCTCTAGAAATTCTAAACTTGCAAGGCTCACAAGTGATACTTGGATGTAGATTTGGACCTAGGTCATCTCTAACACTATTTTGGAGATGGAAGAGATAAAATTTTTCTTGTCTCACATGCTTAAGCTAATTCCTCACTATTTTTGAGTTACATGGGTTGGAAAAGTGCCTTTTCTAGGTACTTAAAAAATGGGCTTCTCTATTTTGAGATCTATGATTTTGATGCATACGTGTTGTCATGCACACTTAGGAATGTCATCAGATATATGTTCTACTTGATTCCCTTCTATTTTTGGATAGGTATCGCTAAATAAGGATCTTGACTACTACAAACACATGATTTTGCAAAAGTTTTGCATGCAATATGGGGAGAGCTGATTTTAGCTAAATTTGGGTATTTCAAAGTTCTTTGGGAGATGAAGAATTTTGTTTTGAAAGGGATTCGGTGCATCAAGTAGGAAAACACCAAAAATCCAAGCATTACCTTGTGATTAAGAGTGAGAGTGATATTGAGTGTTTCATTGAGAGTGCAAGTGTGAATGAGATTGTAATAGCTCAAGGATGGTCAGGAGATCAAGCCTTCATCAAGAAGCTATTTATTGAAGCTATTGTATTGATATATTCCAATCTATAATACTAGAAATTCTCTTTCTCTGAGTCATATCTTTTCTACTCTTCTGCATCGTGTTTTCTCTTATCTTGTACAAGTGCCCCTTTTTCTCTCTTCTACAATTATTGAGTGATCGAAGCTTGTGATTGGAGATACCTTTTGATTGAGGAAGTGCTGCATGTTGAATCAAGAAATCTTAAAGTTTCATATTCCAACCATACATGAGCATCTTGAGACATAGAAACTCATATTTCACTTGGAGTATTGATATATTTTCAGCTTCAAATCATCATAGAACAATTGTATGCCTGAAAGAGATGAATTTCCTTCTTCTTGTCACTGGATATCTAGTTGAAATCCTCCTATCTTTTCTTTTTCTAGCCCAATGACTATCTATGTGCGTTTTCACTAAATATAATCTTCAAATATTAGTATACATATTCTTTATTTGTAATGTTAGATCATCAACGTATACACACAAGCAAATTCAGGTATCACCTTTCTTCTTGCATATAGGGATGGTTATGCTTTGCTATGATATTAACCACAACCAATCCAATAGTCCACCTATCTTTGATTCCAAACCCTACGTGGTTGCATAAGATCATAAAAGGTTTTTTTCAATTTTCAATCAAGTCCTATATGTTGCTCTATCTAAACAAATTCATATAGCTCTACATCAAGGAAATAATGCATCAGATCTAGACATAACTTCTATCCTTTTTTTCTAGTTGTAATTTCTATCAATGTTCTAAGGGTGGTCATCTTAAAAACAATTTTAAACTTCTCTTCATGTTCATTACCATATGAGTGATAAAGTAACTTTGTCAAAATCCTTGTTGTGTACGTAGCACTGCTATTATAGGAATGTTTTTGACCTTGCTAGCCATTTTGATTCTTATTACCTTCAATTTATCTTTCTACCTTTGTATTAATGATCAATCCATGTGCATTCAATAAGTTGAACTACTCACACTACCCCTCAAATTAGGATATATGAGGCTTTTGAACTAAACATCTTATGCAAGCATCATAGCCAAGCACCACTTATATTCACAATTTGGGTATACCCCAACACAAAGAATGAATGAAGTTGTAATTGGGATGTCATACACGATAAGGTAATGTATGTATATATATGTATATATGCACATGTATGTATGTATGTACGTACATATGTATGGGTATGTAGATGTGTGCATTATGTTACCATTAGTGTCCATGTGAAAGCCCAAATGGTGACTGAATATTTTTGTATATGTTCCTTAGTAAAACATATAGTGGGCTTGTCAGCCAGAGACTATAAGTTTGACAGCATTTGTAACACCTAACAAGTATGTGTTCAAGCTCCCTATGCAGTGTGTTTTTCTACATATTCTATAACCTTTGTGCACAATAGTGTGTGCGGCACTTGGAGCTTGATTTCTACTCCAAGGATATCATCCTAGAGCTCTTGCAAGGGAGAGTGCACGATGGTGCATTGCCACCAAAATACTTAACTCGTATCAGAGCATTTCGACGCAAAAGCTTTGTTCCTTTTCTACGAGCGACGTGAGCACCCACCCACCTAGCAAAGGGTTTCTCCAAGGCTTATGACTAAGGCGGAAACCAAGGAATAGACTTTCGCATACCTTGTCATTCGAGTCATCAAAGTCACCATTGGCACCGTTGGCTATGCGTAAGGGAGGACCTCATTGATCAAGGAAAATAGAGGTTCCCGGTACTTCCCATGAGGTCACCAATCCGAGTACTATTCCCTCCAAATCTCTCTTAATCGTGATAATCTCTTGCCACTAAGCTACACTTTTGTGGTGTCTGAGGTAGGGGAAAGATTAAGGTTAACATTACCTTGAACATGGTTTGGTCCCTCAAAGATTCATTCTTTGCCTTCACAGCCTCAATTTCAAGAATTTTTGGGGTGATGTTTGGAGCTATTTTGAAGAACTTTCATGCATACGTCTCTTTACACAGGTTCAAGAATATCAAGAAAAGTTTTCTTTGTACTTCTCCAAAAACAAATTATTCACCTTTTGTGGCCGTGTTTTTAGCCACACCCATAAAACTACAGGTTTCTCGAAAGGTTTTCAGTGGTGGTGAGAGTAGCCACTACAAATTTATGCAAGTTTTTGAACCAAAACAACAAACTTGAGAGATACTTGCAGGTCTTGTTGGCTAGTTTTTGGGCTATGCATTCAGCCTCTTTGTGTCATCTTACTATATATTGAGCACACACACTATGTATGCTTCTATGGATACGGCTTATGTATCTCCATGTGGTCATTGATATAGTGGTTATGTTTGTCCATAAAGTCTTTTATGTTTGATAAACAGAGTCATGGTGAGGTTTTCTTAGCTAGGAAACTCCCCAAATGTTGGGTTTTTTTTTGGCGATGTAGGTGGAAATATTACCCAGCCTCAGCATAGGAGATGTATGATAGTTCTTTAGAGGTGCTCCATAACCCTATTTGGCTTCTTTTTGGTAATTGATTATATGCAGTGGAGTCACTGATTCACTATGTAGCTAAACATGTTAGTACTTGTAGTTTTATGAGCTTCTGACACTAGTCATATGCTCTTTTTGTAGAGGATAGTCTAACAAAAATTTTCTAGATTTTTTCTGTTTGGTTTTGTCAACTATAAAGTGGTCGATTTACTCCTTGATACACTTATTGGTGTGTCCACATTTATTCTCACATAATCCATTTGGTTCGCCATCACCGTCCATTAATTCATTTTTCTCAGAAGACTTTGCTCAAATTTTCCTTAATTCTGACACTTGGTCATCCTCCTTTGATCCTTACTTGTATTTTTGAGCTCTTCTAGCTCCATTATCATTCTAATTAGTTATCTATCATCATGGCATCAGAAGTCTCAGACACATCTGGTGGATAAGGGTCTAGTTACAGTGTTCCGAGGAGGAGCTATAACTTATAGGCCAAAGACCGTTTTGAGATTAAAAACTTTGATGGGTCAAACTTTTCTCTATGGAAGAATTACATTAAAGATGTGATAATTTAGAGGAGGCAATGGAAGCAAGTAAATGGAATCTCAAAGAAGCTTGCTGACATGGATGAAGATGATTTGGATGAGTTAGATGAAATGGCCATGTCTACAATTCGATTGCACCCGACAAATAATGTTTACTTTACAATATTGATCTCTGAAAGTCGAGAGGAGCTTTGGAAGAATTTATGCAATATATATAAAAAAAGAAACACCATCAAGCAAAGTGTACCTGATGAGAAAGTTATATGATCTTTGAATGAGGGATAGAGATAGTGTTGCTACTCATCTGAATGATTTTGATGCTATATTCTCCTTGTTACATGCTTAGGAAATGGACAAGGATAATGAAATGAAAGAAGTCTTGTTGATATGCACCTAACCATCATCATGGGATACATTTTGCATAGCTATTAGCGATAGTGCACTTGGTGGTAAACTGGTTTATTATATCATATGTGGAGCACTGTTAAGTGAGGAGATTCGTAGAAAATCTATGGTTGGTACTCAAATTGGAGATGCATATAATGTTCGTGATTCTTACCAAGGAAAGAATCAACAACGTGGAATGAACAAGAACAAGGAGAAGAATGGTCAACAAAATAAAAGTAGAAGTAAATCAAGGAAGAGCTGTATCGAATGCCATTATTTTCATAAGGAGGGACACATGAAGAAAGATTGTTATACGTTAAAGAATTCTAAAGGTAAACAACAAAATGTTGATGGGAATGTTAAATAGTTACCTCCACCAACTACTTCAATCAAGAAGATTGAAGAAATCAATGCTACTTTGGATGATGATAATGTTTTGACACTTGACAATACTATGCTTGTTGGGGCTCCTATGGCTGATTCTCTTTCCCACACATGGCTACTAGATTTTGGTGCTTCTTTCCATGTGACACCACATAGAGATTCTCTAATTATGAAGCAAAGTCTCTTGGTACTATGAAACTTAGTGATTTTTATCAGTTTGATGTTGTCAGGATTGGAAATGTGGTTGTGTAGTTCATTGATGGTTCAAAAATTACTATGCATAATGTACGTCGTGTATCTCATTTATCATGCAATTTGATGTCAGTTGGTAAACTTGATGACCTTGCTTACAAGGTGGTCTCCTATGCTCACTCCTTTTGCATATCCAAGGGCAATATGGTTATTGCAAAAGGAACCAAAGTTGGCTCATTGTATCCTTCATTTGTATCACACAAGGAACACCTATTAACTATTACTAAATAGCCTATGGCTTGTATTTGGTATGGTTGTTTGGGCCATATATCTCATAGTGGAATGGAAAATCATTTTTTTTCTTACCACTTACTTCTGTTATCTTTCTCTGATTTTTCATTTTGTGAGCATTTTCAATATGGAAAGAAAACAAAGAATATGCATAGAACACACATTGACTCTTCAATTCAGCCTTTAGATCTCATTCATACAAATGTGTGTGGTCATATGCCCACAAGGTCATTAAGTGGTTCTCTTTACTTTTGCACTTTATAGATGATGCTACTAGAAAAGTTTGAGTATATTCTATCAAATCGAAGGATGAGGTATTCCCTACTTTCTTAAAATGAATTGCTTTAATTGAGACGGAAAAAGGAACTAAGCTCAAAGCTTTACATTCACATAATGGGGGTGAGTATACCTCACATGAATTCAGTCTTCTTTGCTAGTCTATAGGAGTTTGTAGAGATTCTAAAGCTCATTATACACCAGCACATGATGGTCTAGCTAAAAGGATGAATAGAACTATTCAAGGTAGGGTAGTCCCTATGCTGCATCATTCAAAACTTTCACAAGGCTTTTGGGCAAGAGCAGTATTGACTACAATTCATGTGATTACCTTTCACCTAGTACTTCCAAAGGTCTGAAAGTGGCACAAGAGCTATGGATAGGTCTTCAAGTCTTTGGGTGTGAAGCATATGTTCATATACCCAAGAATCTCAGACAAAAGATGGACCATATATCAAAGAAACACATCTTTCTTGGATATGGTCAAGAAGGACAATTTAGATATCGCTTGTGGGATCCTCAAACATGGACATTGACGAAAACTAGTGATGTCATTTTGAATGGGTCTAAGATACATAAATAGCCCATTAAGGAGGTTGAAGTGAGAAGAGTGGTGTTTGAGGACACTAATGCTTTACATAGGGACATTCAAGAGAATGTGTGATCAGATCAGTCTACAAATGTTCTTGTTCAATAACCATTGAGACGCTCTACACATGTCTCACATCCACTGGATAGATATGCTTGAGCTTTAGAATTTGGAATGCTAATATGTTCGTGAGCCTTGTTCATACAAAGAGGCTATGAAGACAGAGGATCATTTCAAGTGGGAGCATTCCATGGAGAGTGAGTTGGATCCTATTCACAAGAGTGGTACTTGGGATTTAGTACCTTTGCGATAGGGCAAGAAAGCTTTACCATGTAAATGGGTATATAGGCAATGGAGGACTTAGAGCTAGTCCAAATGGATGTGAAAACTACTTTCTTGAATGGAGATTTTACGGATGAGATCTATATGGAAAAACTAGAGGGTTAGGTAGTTCTTGGCAAGGAAAGTCTAGTTTATAAGCTCAAGAAGAGCTTTTTTGGACTTAAAAAAGTCCCCTAGACAAAGGTGCCAAAATTTTTATGCTTTTATGAGGTTCAACGCTATTCTTGAAGCAATGAGGATCATTGTCGGCATGTGGAGCAAAGGTCTCATGGAAATACTACCTCTCTCCACTAGGGGAAAAAATAAAACTTGCATGGGCCTTTTATATTAAGGAGTGATTAAGCATGGACCAATGAAAAGAGGGCAGTGAACACTCTCTATTGGCTTAATCACATAGGATAGGCATAGGCTTCCCTTGTTTTTGTGTGTTCGACCATGAGAAAACAAGGAAACATTCGTGGGTTTCCTTTTGAGAGTGGTTTTCAAAAGCTTGCAAATGATTTAGAGACCTTAGATTGCTTGAAAGATCTAAAGGTGAAGGTGAAATGGAAAAGGTAAAGGATGCTTTTAGCCCTCATCTTTGATTTATCTTAGAACAAGTGGGTAAAATTAGTCCAATCATTATAAATAGTGTGAATGCTTCACTGCCATTTGATCGAGCTAGAAATCCGATGTTTTAGTTTGAATTCCATGAAGGCCTAGTGCTTGCAACTCTAGCCTTTGGATGGAAACAAGATCCCATGGCTAAGATTACTCACATACAAGAGATTAAGTGTCTTTTCATGTTGACCATCCGATGAGCATATGCATCCGATGGTTGTCATGCGTGCGTGAATCCATCTAATCCCCATTCATCATTGATCGTAAGATTTCGTCAAACCCAATGGTCACAAAAGGTACATAGAGTGTGCAAATCCATTGTCTTGACCTACACAAAATTAAGTGCTCTCTCTCTAGCTATACAAACTATCAATAGAGACCGTCAATTAAGTCAATACAAAGGACACAAATTCTGAAGACATGAGACTTCAACAAAACAAGTTTTGAAATATTATTTTATTTTGCAAAACTAATAGTGGTTGGAAGTGGCCTCCTAAACTCATAGATAATCTAATTTAATCCCTAAGAATTAGGAATCCTTACAAGGCCCATGCAAGGTCCACTTTTTCCCCTAATGCTTCAGCATAAATTTTGCAATAAGCATATCCTTATACCTATCAATTGAGCTTCAACAAGAAATAGTATTAGATAAGAGGAAAATGTTACTTAGCAATAGAATATTAGTAGAGATTTTGATGAAATGGCACACATCATGTTGAAGCCTTGACTTGCATGAACTTAGAGAAATTTTCGGCACATTATCATTCTTTCCAACTTAGAGGGCACAATTCTTAAAAGGGGGAAGAATTGTAATATTTAAATAGTAAAATTATCCATTCTAAAAATTTTGAATTATATTGTGCAAATAACATTTACATTCAATAAATAAGTATTTGTATGCATGTAGGCAATATTTAGGGATGAAAAGTTTTATATTCTCTCTATATAACATTTATCCGCATCATTTTTTCTCATTGAAAATTGAACATGAATATGAAAGAAGTAAGAGAAACGTTGTACGAGAGAAAGGTAGAGCATGCATAAGAGAATAAAAGTATCTCTGTGAAATTTTTGTGAATCATGTTTTAGGTACCTCATTTAGGGCTCTACATTAAGTTCATTGTAAGAAAACACATTGATTTTATTCTCTCTAGAAACTCTAAACCTGCAAGGCTCACAAGTGATACTTGGATGTAGATTTGGACCTAGGTCATATCTAACACTATTTTGGAGATGGAAGAGATAAAATTTTTCTTGTCTCACATGCTTAAGCTAATTCCTCACTATTTTTGAGTTACATGGGTTGGAAAAGTGCCTTTTCTAGGTACTTAACAAATGGGCTTCTCTATTTTTATTGAGATCTGTGATTTTGATGCATATGTGTTGTCATGCACACTTAGGAATGTCATCAGATATATGTTCTACTTGATTCCCTTCTATTTTTGGATAGGTATCGCTAAATAAGGATCTTGACTACTACAAACTTATGATTTTGCAAAAGTTTTGCATGCAATATGGGGAGAGCTGATTTTAGCTAAATTTGGGTATTTCAAAGTTCTTTGGGAGATGAAGAATTTTGTTTTGAAAGGGATTCGGTGCATCAAGTAGGAAAACACCAAAAATCCAAGAATTACCTTGTGATTAAGAGTGAGAGTGATATTGAGTGTTTCATTGAGAGTGCAAGTGTGAATGAGATTGTAATAGCTCAGGGATGGTCAGGAGATCAAGCCTTCATCAAGAAGCTATTTATTGAAGCTATTGTATTGATTGATTCCAATCTATAATACTAGAAATTCTCTTTCTCTGAGTCATATCTTTTCTACTCTTCTGCATCGTGTTTTCTCTTATCTTGTACAAGTGCCCCTTTTTCTCTCTTCTACAATTCTTGAGTGATCGAAGCTTGTGATTGGAGATACCTTGTGATTGAGGAAGTGCTGCATGCTGAATCAAGAAATCTTAAAGTTTCATATTCAAACCATACATGAGCATCTTGAGACATAGAAACTCATATTTCACTTGGAGTATTGATATATTTTCAGCTTCAAATCATCATAGAACAATTGTATGCTTCTTCTTTTAAGAGAAAGAGATGAATATCCTTCTTCTTGTCACTGGATATCTAGTTGAAATCCTCCTATCTTTTCTTTTTCTAGCCCAATGACTATCTATGTGCGTTTTCACTAAATATAATCTTCAAATACTAGTATACATATTCTTTATTTGTAATGTTAGATCTCAACGTATACACACAAGCAATTTGAAGTATCACCTTTCTTCTTGCATATAGGGATGGTTATGCTTTGCTATGATATTAACCGCAACCAATCCAATAGTCCACCTATCTTTGATTCCAAACCCTACGTGGTTGCATAAGATCATAAAGGGTTTTTTTCAATTTTCAATCAAGTCCTATAGGTTGCTCTATCTAAACAAACTCATATAGCTCTACATCAAGGAAATAATGCATCAGATCTAGACATAACTTCTATCCTTTTTTTCTAGTTGTAATTTCTATCAATGTTCTAAGGGTGGTCATCTTAAAACTAATTTTAAACTTCTCTTCATGTTCCTTACCATATGAGTGATAAAGTAACTTTGTCAAAATCCTTGTTGTGTGCGTAGCACTTCTATTATAGGAATGTTTTTGACCTTGCTAGCCATTTTGATTCTTATTAACTTCAATTTATCTTTCTACCTTTGTATTAATGACCAATCCATGTGCATTCCATAAGTTGAACTACTCACACTACCCATCAAATTAGGATATATGAGGCTTTTGAACTAAACATCTTATGCAAGCATTATAGCCAAGCACCACTTATATTCACAATGTGGGTATACCCCAACACAAAGAATGAATGAAGTTGTAATTGGGATGTCATACACGATAAGATAATGTATGTATATATATGTATATATGCACATGTATGTACGTACATATGTATGGGTATGTAGATGTGTGCATTATGTTATCATTAGTGTCCATGTGAAAGCCCAAATGGTGACTGAATATTTTTGTATATGTTCCTTAGTAAAACATATAGTGGGCTGGTCAGCCAGAGACTATAAGTTTGACAGCATTTGTAACACCTAACAACTATGTGTTCAACCTCCCTATGTAGTGTGTTTTTCTACATATTCTATAACCTTTGTGCAGAATAGTGTGTGCGGCACTTGGAGCTTGATTTCTACTCCAAGGATATCATCCTAGAGCTCTTGCAAGGGAGAGTGCACTATGGTGCATTGCCACCAAAATACTTAACTCGTATCAGAGCATTTCGACGCAAAAGCTTTGTTCCTTTTCTACGAGCGACGTGAGCACCCACCCACCTAGCGAAGGGTTTCTCCAAGGCTTATGACTAAGGTGGAAACCGAGGAATAGACCTTCGCATACCTTGTCATTCGAGTCATCAAAGTCACCATTGGCGCTGTTGGCTATGCGTAAGGGAGGACCTCATTGATCAAGGAAAATAGAGGTTCCCGGTACTTCCCATGAGGTCACCAATCCGAGTACTATTCCCTCCAAATCTCTCTTAATCGTGATAATCTCTTGCCACTAAGCTACACTTTTGTGGTGTCTGAGGTAGGGGAAAGATTAAAGTTAACATTACCTTGAACATGGTTTGGTCCCTCAAAGATTCATTCTTTGCCTTCACAGGCCTCTTTTTGAAGCATTTTTGGGGTGATGTTTGGAGCTATTTTGAAGAACTTTCATGCATACGCTCTTTACACAGGTTCAAGAATATCAAGAAAAGTTTTCTTTGTACTTCTCCAAAAACAAATAATTCACCTTTTGTGGCCGTGTTTTTAGCCACACTCATAAAACTACAGGTTTCTCAAAAGGTTTTCAGTGGTGGTGAGAGTAGCCACTACAAATTTATGCAAGTTTTTGAACCAAAACAACAAACTTGAGAGATACTTGCAAGTGTTGTTGGCTAGTTTTTGGGCTATGCATTCAGCCTCTTTGTGTCATCTTACTATATATTGAGCACACACACACACACACTATGTATGCTTCTATGGATACGGCTTATGTATCTCCATGTGGTCATTGATATAGTGGTTATGTTTTTCCATAAAGTCTTTTATGTTTGATAAACAGAGTCATGGTGAGGTTTTCTTAGCTAGGAAACACCCAAATGTTGGGGTTTTTTTGGCGATGTAGGTGGAAATATCACCCAGCCTCAGCATAGGAGATGTATGATAGTTCTTCAGAGGTGCTCCATAACCCTATTTGGCTTCTTTTTGGTAATTGATTATATGCAGTGGAGTCACTGATTCACTATGTAGCTAAACATGTTAGTACTTGTAGTTTTATTAGCTTCTGACACTAGTCATATGCTCTTTTTGTAGAGGATAGTCTAGCAAAAATTTTCTAGATTTTTTCTGTTTGGTTTTGTCAACTATAAAGTGGTTGATTTACTCCTTAATACACTTATTGGTGTGCCCACATTTATTTTCACATAATCCTTTTGGTTCGCCATCACCGTCCATTAATTCATTTTTCTCGAAAGACTTTGCTCAAATTTTCCTAAATTCTGACACTTGGTCATCCTTCTTTGATCCTTACTTGTATTTTTGAGCTCTTCTAGCTCCATTATCATTCTACTTAGTTATCTATCATCATGGCATCAGAAGTCTCAGACACATATGGTGGATGAGGGTCTAGTTACAATGTTCTGAGAGGAGCTATAACTTACAGGCCAAAGACCATTTTGAGATTAAAAAATATGATTTCTCAAACTTTTCTCTATGGAAGAATTACATTAAAGATGTCATAATTTAGAGGAGGCAATGGAAGCAAGTAAATTGAATCTCAAAGAAGCTTGCTGACATGGATGAAGATGATTTGGATGAGTTAGATGAAATGGCCATGTCTACCATTTGATTGCACCCGGAAAATAATGTTTACTTTACAATATTGAACTCTGAAAGTCGAGAGGATCTTTGGAAGAATTTATGCAATATATATAAAAAAAGAAACACCATCAAGCAAAGTGTACCTGATGAGAAAGCTATATGATCTTTGAATGAGGGATAGAGATAGTGTTGCTACTCATCTCAATGATTTTGATGCTATATTCTCCTTGTTACATGCTTAGGAAATGGACATAGATAATGAAATGAAAGAAGTCTTGTTGATATGCACCTAACCATCATCATGGGATACATTTTGCATAGCTATTAGCAATAGTGCACTTGGTGGTAAACTGGTTTATTATATCATATGTGGAGCACTGTTAAGTGAGGAGATTCGTAGAAAATCTATTGTTGGTACTCAGAGTGGAGATGCATTTAATCTTCGTGATTCTTACCAAGGAAAGAATCAACAACATGGAATGAACAAGAACAAGGAGAAGAATGGTCAACAAAATAAAAGTAGAAGTAAATCAAGGAAGAGCTGTATCGAATGCCATTATTTTCATAAGGAGGGACACATGAAGAAAGATTGTTATACGTTAAAGAATTCTAAAGGTAAATAGAAAAACGTTGATGGGAATGTTAAATAGTTACCCCCACCATCTACTTCAATCAAGAAGATTGAAGAAATCAATGCTACTTTGGATGATGATAATGTGTTGACACTTGACAATACTATGCTTGTTGGGGCTCCTATGGCTGATTCTCTTTCCCACACATGGCTACTAGATTTTGGTGCTTCTTTCCATGTGACACCACATAGAGATTCTCTACTTATGCAGCAAAGTCTCTTGGTACTATGAAACTTAGTGATTTTTATCAGTTTGATGTTGTCAGGATTGGAAATGTGGTTGTGCAGTTCATTGATGGTTCAAAAATTACTATGCATAATGTACGTCATGTATCTCATTTATCATGCAATTTGATGTCAGTTGGTAAACTTGATGATCTTGCTTACAAGGTGGTCTCCTATGCTTAGTCCTTTTGCATACTCAAGGGCAATATGGTTACTGCAAAAGGAACCAAAGTCGGCTCATTGTATCCTTTATTTGTATCACACAAGGAACACTTGTTAACTATTACTGAATAGCCTATGGCTTGTATTTGGCATGGTTGTTTGGGCCATATATCTCATAGTGGAATGGAAAATCAATTTTTTTCTTACCACTTACTTGTGTTAACTTTCTCTGATTTCTCATTTTGTGAGCATTGTCAATATGGAAAGAAAACAAAAAATGTGCATAGAACACACATTGACTCTTCAATTCAGCCTTTAGATCTCATTCATACAAATGTGTGTGGTCATATGCCCACAAGGTCATTACGTGGTTCTCTTTACTTTTGCACTTTATAGATGATGCTACCAGAAAAGTTTGGGTATATTCTATCAAATCGAAGGATGAGGTATTCCCTACTTTCTTAAAATGAATTGCTTTAATTGAGATGGAAAAAGGAACTAAGCTCAAAGCTTTACGTTCACATAATGGGGGTGAGTATACCTCACATGAATTCAGTCTTCTTTGCTAGTCTAGAGGAATTTGTAGAGAGTCTAAAGCTCCTTATACCCCGGCACATGATGATCTAGCTAAAAGGATGAATATAACTATTCAAGGTAGGGTAGTCTGTATGTTGCATCATTCAAAACTTTCACAAGGCTTTTGGGCAAGAGAAGTACTGACTACAATTCATGTGATTACCTTTCACCTAGTACTTCCAAAGGTCTGAAAGTGGCACAAGAGCTATGGATAGGTCTTCAAGTCTTTGGGTGTGAAGCATATGTTCATATACCCAAGACTCTCAGACAAAAGATGGACCATATATCAAAGAAACGCATCTTTCTTGGATATGGTCAAGAAGGACAATTTAGATATCACTTGTGGGATCCTCAAACATGGACATTGACGAAAACTAGTGATGTCATTTTGAATGGGTCTAAGATACATAAATAGCCCATTAAGGAGGTTGAAGTGAGAAGAGTGGTGTTTGAGGACACTAATGCTCTACATAGGGACATTCAAGAGAATGTGTGATCAGATCAGTCTACAAATGTTCTTGTTCAATAGCCATTGAGAGACTCTACACATGTCTCACATCCACTTGATAGATATGCTTGAGGTTTAGAATTTGGAATGCTAATATGTTCGTGAGCCTTCTTCATACAAAGAGGCTATGAAGATAGAGGATCATGTCAAGTGGGAGCATTCCATGGAGAGTGAGTTGGATCCTATTCACAAGAATGGTACTTGGGATTTAGTACCTTTGCCATAGGGCAAGAAATCTTTACCATGTAAATGGGTATATAGGCTGAAATTCACATCAAATCATGCTTCTCCAAAGTATAAAGTAGGAGTTTTTGCAATAGGTTTTAAGCAGGAACATCATGCTGATTTTGAGAAAATCTTCTCTCCTGTGGTCAAGATGACTACTTTGTGCATTTTTCTTTCATTTGTTGCAATGGAGGACTTAGAGCTAGTCCAAATGGATGTGAAAACTACTTTCTTGAATGGAGATCTTACGGATGAGATCTATATGGAAAAACTAGAGGGTTATGTAGTTCTTGGCAAAGAAAGTCTAGTTTATAAGCTCAAGAAGAGCTTTTTTGGACTTAAAAAAGTCCCCTAGACAATGGTGCCAAAATTTGTATGCTTTTATGAAGTCCCAATGCTATTCTTGAAGCAATGAGGATCATTGTCGGCATGTGGAGCAAAGATCTGATGGAAATTACTACCTCTCTCCACTAGGGGAAAAAATAAAACTTGCATGGGCCTTTTATATTAAGGAGTGATTAAGCATGGACCAATGAGAAGTGGGCAGTGAACACTGTCTATTGGCTTAATCACATAGGCTAGGCATAGGCTTCCATTGTTTTTGTGTGGTCGACCATGAGAAAACGAGGAAAAATTCGTGGGTTTCCTTTTGAGAGTGGTTTTCAAAAGCTTGCAAATGATTTAGAGACCTTAGATTGCTTGAAAGATCTAAAGGTGAAGGTGAAATGGAAAAGGTAAAGGATACTTTTATCCCTCATCTTTGATTTATCTTAGAACAAGTGGGTAAAATTAGTCCAATCATTATAAATAGTGCGAATGCTTCACTGCCATTTGATCGAGCTAGAAATCCGATGTTGTAGTTTGAATTCCATGAAGGACTAGTGCTTGCAACTCTAGCCTTTGGATGGAAACAAGATCCCATGGCTAAGATTACTCACATACAAGAGATTAAGTGTCTTTTCATGTTGACCATCCGATGAGCAGATGGATCCGATCGTTGTCATGCGTGCGTGAATCCATCTAATCCCCATTCATCATTGATTGTAAGATTTACTCAAACCCAATGGTCAGAAAAGGTACATAGAGTGTGCAAATCCATTGTCTTGACCTGCACAAAATTAAGTGCTCTCTCTCTAGCTATACAAACTATCAACAGAGACTGTCAATTAAGTCAATACAAAGGACATGAATTTCGATGACATGAGACTTCAACAAAACAAGTTTTGAAATATTATTTTATTTTGCAATACTAATAGTGGTTGGATGTGGCCTCCTAAACTCATAGATAATCTAATTTAATCCCTAAAAATTAGGAATCCTTACAAGGCCCATGCAAGGTCCACTTTTTCCCCTAATGCTTGAGCATAATTTTTTCAATAAGCATATCCTTATACCTATCAATTGTTCCATCATGCTTACATTTGTGCTTGTATGCTTACCTATTGAGTGCTGATGGTCTTTTGATTGTTGAAGCAAATCACATAAAGAATAGGTACCATTCTTCATAATAAAATCATATTTTGATTACATAGGGAACATCAAATTTTGTACTTCATAAAAAGAAATCAAGCTCATTCTCATAAAAAACACTAGAAGCAGCCATAACATAGTAGTGTTATGGAAATGAAGCACTATGGGAGCTTGAATGAATATGGAAGAGGTGCATCTAATTTTGTACCTTTCAAAGCTTCCACTAGTAGTTTAGGACTAGGTTTTGCCTCCTCTATATCAATCCTCTCATCAGCAAGTTCATAATGTAAATTTGCACTGGAAATGGAATGGCTTGCATCATTAGGTGGAGCCAATCAAGGCTAAGGAATTACCTCATTAGGACCACTATTTGACTATCCACTTGTAAAAGGAGGCAAAAAAGTATCATACACACCTTTAGAGCAATCTCATGGCTCTTTGGGACATGAAAGTAATGTCTAAATTGCATCCTCCACAAAAACAACATCATGAGGAAACAAAATTCATTTAGTTCGTGCATGATAGCCTATGCTTTAAGAACATCATGCAACAGAAATACATCGCACTACTTTATCATCCAATTTCCTACATTGGTTTTCAAACACTAATGCACAATCTAGACAAACAAAGACATTTAGATGAGAAACAAATGGCTTAGATCCTTGCTCATATGGAGTGATTGATTGTAGTTCGTTGGTGGGACATGTATTAAGTACATATGCTCCACACATAATAGCTCAACAGTTGATCGACTAAGTGCTCATATAGCTTATAATTTCAAGGCAGTGTACATAGATATTTAGTATTTATAATTGACTTATACAGATGTCTAGATGTTTGTGGCTTCAAAATCGGTTTGCATGGATGCAAAAGCTAATTATTTAATGAAGATGGATTATCATAATATAAATAATGACCTCATCAAGATCAAGAAAGAAAATATTCACACAAGAAAAATGAGTTATGTATCTACAAAGAGGATATTGATATAGAGGTACGAAAAATGCTGAAATTTTCAAAGACAACTCATATATGAACAGTATGATTTCTCATTTGTATACAATCTACATATAGAAGCTCCTACGTACTTGCAAGGAGTACATGAAATGTTGGAAGAAGCAATGCGTATGGTGAACATAATTGACCACCAAAGATTCAATGTGATTCTATACTCTTGGAACATCAAGCTTCGACTATGCTTGAGGTGGATTTGTTCTACATGAAAAAAGCTATGGTTTGGATTATGCCAAAATATCCATTGAAGCGTTCTATGACTTATGCTAATTTATTGTTGGTGCATTTTACCCAAGCCCACATGCTTGATATGCTTGATATTATCCTCATTTGTAAGTCACATGTGTAGTCATGTGAACACCTCTTGTAAAAGAGTTCATTTTTATCTCTTGTAACTAGAAAAAGAAAAAGGAGAAGGATGGCTTACCTCATCCATGATGTAAACCCAAATTCGTGGCTCTAACTACCTAAAATCATGAATTCTTGAGCCGAAAGAATATCTGCTAACTTTGGGGATCACTTTTAGGTGGAGCCATTCGAATTCAAATTCAAAACTCCCTCCAAGAATAGCTATAAAAAGAGCAAGAAGGAAGAGGCGATTAGCAAGCCTTGTACGTGACCACTTCATGTCATTTTGTAGAGATTGAAGAGCTTAATCCATAGCTCTATCATTCTACTCCCATTGTGCAAATATTCATTGCCAATGTGGTTGTAATTATATGTGAATCTATACATTTATCATCATCTACTTCTCTGTTTTGTTCTTTGCTATACTCACTCAGAGCAGTACTTTCAGAAGGTCATATCTCGAGTTCTACTCATCATTTTTCCGTGTTTAAACATGCATTGGATAGCTCCTTCTGCCTAGCTTCTTCCTAGAAATGTTCATGGCCATTGGCCATACAGATTTGGAGATAGCTGACATTTTAGTGCTCACTGGTCTATCTCTTCAGAGTCCCGAGAATGGTGGGCATGTTCCAGAAATTGATGAATATTTTTCTCAGTGCTCATTCCATCATTTGAAGTTTGATAACTTGGATTGGAAAGATTCCTAAATCTATTTGCTATGCCCAAAAGGAATTTGTCTAATTCCTATCAGGTTGAGAGCACTGTTCATTTTTTCCAGCAGATGTATGTCCAAAAATAGCAAGTTTTGGGAGCTAGTCATTTCACAACTAGTCTGTCTTGACTTAAACTTTTGGGATACATGTTCCAAAGTACTTGGCTGATATTTTCGTGGATTTGGGAAGCTCAAAGGGTCTACTAATCAACTCTGAAGTCTTAGTTGGCTGGTGTGAAGCTGGTTGTAGCTGCACCTACTCATCTTTGGATTGCATCCACCATCTCTCTTCACAGTGGTATCAGAGCATAGTCAAGCAACATGGGAGATGGATTTGCATCAACAATTGACAAATTGGATCGAAAAAACTACCCAGCATGGTCTCTAAGGATGGAGTCTTACCTTCAAGGGAGGAATCTATATGGATTCATGTACGGAGATGAAGCAATGCCAACCACGAGGAACAAAGGGCAACCATCACATGAAGAAGTGGAAGGACTTTCGAATTGGTATTTGAAGGATGCACTTGCAAGGTCCTATATTCTAAAATCAATCTCTGATTTTCTTTTACCTCATTTCAAGGGATGCAAGACATCAAGAGAGACCTAGAATGCACTTGCTTCTTTCTTCTCTTCACACTCGAGCAAGGAAGAACCAATTGTGGATGGAGTTCACAACAATGAAGAAAAGCCCGAAGCAAAATGTGACTGATTATGTCACAAAGATGAAGGAGATTTCGGACCAACTTGGAAGCATTGGAGAGGTAATTGAAGAGGAGCAAATCATTAGACAAATCATAAATGGAATCAAAGCAGACGACAAGTAGGAGTCATTCACAACAGCCATGGACTTATACATGGATATGCATGTACCCGACCTCAACACACTCATGGGCCAACTCTTCACTCATGAAGCAAAGATTAGCAAAGGTGGTGAGTCCTCAAGAGGTAATCAAACTTCTACCTTATATTTTGATAAAGCTAAGGTCAAGGACAAGTCAAGGAATAGGAAGAATGAAGATGAAGGTAGCTCTTTCCAATCAAACTTTGCAGGTAGAGGAAGAGCTAGAGGAAGAGGCAGAGGTGGAAAGCAAGGTAGGGGGAGATTCCAATCATCTCAACCTTGAAATATATGTGGCTTATTTAATCATACTATTGAAGAATGTTTCAGGAATCCAAGGAACTCAAGAGGAAGAGGACTCAATAGAGGTGGCTATGGATCAAATAGAGGCAGATACAATGGAGGCTACAACAACAACAACTACTACAACAACAATTACAACAATAACAACTATCAAAGTGGCCATAGAGGAAGGAGAGACTACAATAACTATGCGGAGGACCAAAGTCAAGAAGATTCATTATTGATTATGAATCTATCAGTGAAGTAGGGTAAGGATGATGATCACATATTTTACATTGATTCAGGATGCTCAAACCATGTAGCAAGAAATGTGGCTTTACTTTCTGATTGGAAGATCCTCATAACAAGCATGAAGTGTAGACATGAGATGACACAAAGCACGTAGTGGAGAAGATAGGTAATGTGAAGACATCAGATGGGAATATGAACCTCTTAAGCAAAGTCTTGTATGTCCCTACAATTACAAAAAATTTATCAAGTGTTGGACAGATTGTTGAAAAAGGAGTGCAGCTTAGATTCAACCAATTTGGAGCATATGTTGAAGACCCAAGGCAAGGCTTTTAAAGGATTGCCAAAGGAGAAAAGACAGAAAGGCTTTTCATTTTTGAAGTGGAAGATACAAAGAACATAGCTTTGTTTAGCTATGGATCTCAAACTCTAACAGAGTTAGAGATATGGCACAAAAGGCTTACTCACATTGGTGAGAGGACACTCAAACAAATTTGCAGGGACCAAAGTGTACTTGGTTTGCCTAATATCACAAGGCAACACATGATTTATAAGTGTGAAGCTTGTCAACTCAGCAAGGCTCATAGACAACCTTTCAATAAGAAAGGATATATGTATCAAAATCATTTGGATCAAGTGCACACGGATGTGTGGGGTCCAAGTAAGGAGCAATCTGTCTTTCATAGATATTATGTGTCTTTCATAGATGATTGTAGCAGGTGGACCATTCTGTTTTTCATGAAGCACAAGGATGAAGTGTTTAATTGCTTTAAGACGTATATTGCTCTTGTTGAAAACCAAACAGGTAGGACTTTGAAAAGACGCAGATTAGATGGTGGAGGAGAATACTTCTCTTCGGAATTTGATGCCTTCTTGCATGAAAGAGGCATTAAAAGGGAAGTTACTACAAGGTATACACCCGAAATCAATGGTGTAGCAGAGAGGAGGAACAGAGCTATTGTCGAAGCTGCAAGGTCCATGCTCAACGAAAAGGGATTGCCAAACTACCTATGGGTAGAGGCTATGTCTACAGCCACATATCTCATAAATAAACTTCCATCTAAGTCACTAGATGGAACCACTCCATATGAAGTGTGGAATGGAAGAAGACCTACTCTAGAGCATTGCAAAATCTTTGGATGCTTAACCTATGCTCACATTCCTTCTCAAGTTAGAGGGAAATTGGATCCCAAGGCAGAGAAATGTGTATTCATTGGTTATGATCAAAACCAAAAAGGATATAGATTGTACAATCCAACCAATAAAGGATTTTCTGTGAGTAGAGATGTAATTTTTTATGACACTACAACATATGAGGGACATACCGACGCTGCATATACCGACGGTCATAGTCGGCGTCGGTATAGCCCTCGAAAAATCTGACTAAGAGATACCGATGGTCAAGTGACCGTCGGTATGACCGTTTTAAATGGATCTTCGGTGTGGCCCGCAGCTGCTAGTATAAGCGTCGGTATAAGCGTCGGTATGAGCGTCGGTATAAGTGTCGTTAATTTACTGGCATCTACCGACGCGTATACCGACGTCCATACTGGCGCCTATACCTGCGGTAAATTTTTAAACATACTGCGAACGCGAGAGCAAAACTTCACATTTCTGCGCATGTTTGAGTACTGTCGGTCTACTGTCGAACTTGCGCGCGTGAACCTGCATTGTTTTATGCGCACACACACACACACGGATCTATCTCTCTACACACACACACACACTCTTGGCTTAGATCTCACATCTTGGTAAGTGCTGCGCGTACTGTTAGCATTTGTGTTTCTCTATGCTTTAGGGTTTCTAATTTCTCTTTTCGTTGATTTTGCAGACGTTTGTTGGCATCGATTGTTTGGAATTGGACGAGAGACGACCTACATTACGCTTTGACGACAACGATTCAATAAGAGACATACTTGTAAGTGATTCTTTTATTCGCTATTGATAGAGAGAGAAGGAGAGAGAGAGAGAGAGAGAGAGAGAGAGAGAGAGAGAAAGAGAGAGAAAGAGAGAGAGAGAGAGAAAGAAAGAGAGAGAGAAGAGAAAGGAAGATACACATTAATTTACCTACACACACATACACATACATGCATGCATACATACACACACGTACACACGCATGCACACACATGCATGCCTACATACACACACATACACATACACACACATGTATACACATGTATACATACACACACACATGTACACATGCATACATACACACACATATATATACACATGCATACATACAGACATATAATCCTATTTTTATTTTGAAGTTTTTGTTTTACATCAAATATATAAAAATAGGATTAGGGTTTTAGGGTTAAATATTTAAGATTAGAGTTTTAGGGTTTTAACTATTGGAGATAGACGTCTGTGGAAGCATGTGAACAGCACAAGGAGGAAGAAGAAGCTTGGAGCACAAACACACAATACTGAATGTATTACTAGAGAATGTACAAAGATAAGTAGCCCATTAGGGCAATAGGCATATATACAAGCCGGGGGAAAAAAACCTCCTAAAGAGGGAAAAAAGTGCCCCGGCGGTCCTAGAGTGTTCACACACATCACTACCTAAATATATCAACAAATAAGGAAGTGCCAAGCTATGTGGAAATCACTCCACAAAAGGAAGTAAGCCCAAAGCTTTGCGGAAAGCTTCAAACTTCTCCCTAGGCAGAGCCTTCGTGAAAAGTTCTGCAATGTTCTCCTGCGTGGGCACATATGCCAAGCTGATCTCCCCAGTAGAGAACCTCTCCCTGACATAGTGATAATGCACCTCAATGTGCTTAGTGCGAGCATGGAACATAGGGTTCCTCGCAATTGCCAATGCGCTCTGACTGTCAGTGAAGATGGTGGTGGTAGAAGACTAGCCAACACCCAAATCAGCCATAAGGCGTCTGAGCCACACACACTCAACAGTCGTTATGAAAGCTGCCGTATACTCAACCTCACAACTGGAAGTGGCCACAGTAGGCTGCTTCTTGCTCAACCAAGATATACATGAGCTACCAAGCATGAAGTAAAAACTACTGGTGGACACACGAGTGTCATAGCAACCAGCCCAATCTGAGTCAAAAAAAGCATGCAAATCTGGCAGTAGTGAACCCCCCTTGGGATAAAACAACCCAAGTAGCCGAGTACCACTCAAGTAGCGAAAGATGCGCTTAACCGCTTTCCAATGTGTGACTCCTGGGCAATGCATAAACCTGCTCATCTATGAGACAGCAAACTGAATATCTCGCCGAGTAATGCATAAGTAAATCAAGCATCCAACAGCCTGTTGATAGAGTACAGCATCAAATGCATCTTCAGCATCATGAAGACTCAATCGTAAACCTGTCTCCATAGGAGTGGCAATAGGCTTACAGTCTTCAAGGCCAAAACGCTGCAATAATCTGTCAATATATTTTGTTTGACACAAAGCCATTCCACCATCAACTTGCATAAACTGAATGCCCAAATAGTGATGCAAATGCCCCAAATCAGACATCTCAAATGAGGCATGCAAATCAGCCTTAAAATCAGCAATATGTGTCTCAATAGGACCAGTGAGCAGCATGTCATCAACATAGACAACATTGATCAGAAGCACATCATTAGCACGTTTAACATATAAGGTGCTTTCAGTTGGACTGTTCTCAAAACCATGTGCAATCAGATAGGCATGTATCTTCTCATACCAAGCACGTGGTGCTTGCTTTAAACCATATAATGCCTTCTTTAACCTACAAACCTGGTTTTCATGCCCTTTCTGCACAAAGCCACGGGGTTGAAAAACATACACTTCTTCATGCAAGTCACCATTCAGAAATGCTGTTTTAATGTCCAACTGATGTACATTCCAACCATGATGGGCTGCAAGTGCACAAATGCTCCGAATAGTAGTCATACAACATGTAGGTGCAAAGGTCTCATCAAAATCAATGCCTCTTTCCTCTGCATAACCCTTTGCAACAAGCCTAGCCTTATACCTGTCAACTGTACCATCAGGTTTACGCTTTAGTTTGTATACCCACTTAGTGCCAATGGCCTTCTTGCTAGGAGGCAAGTCACATAAAGACCATGTACCATTCTTCATTATAGCATCATATTCAGATTGCATAGCAGCCATCCAGTTTTTTGAATTTTGTGCTTCATCAAAAGAAACAGGCTCATTCTCATCACAGAGACTAGATGTAGCCATAGCATAGCAATCTGATGCAAAGGAGGCACTATGAGAGCCTGAACGAGTACGATATGACAAAGGTGCATCTAATTTGCTGTCACGCAAAGTCTGCACCAGCCATTTTGGCATAGTTTTTGCCTGCTCAATATCAACTCTCTCATCAAAAAGTGCATCATGTAAATCTGCATGAGAAATGGAATGATCTACATCATCATATGAAAACTGCAAAGGCTGAGAAGCTGCCTCATTAGGACTAGCACTAGCCTATCCACCTGTAAAAATAGGCATCAAAGTATCATACATGTCTTTGGAGCTAACAGATGTCTCCTTAGTACATGAAAGCAATGGCTGAATAGCATCTTCCACAAAGACAACATCACGGCTAACCAGAATGCGTTTAGTCTGTGGATGATACAGACGATAGCCTTTACTTTCAGAACTGTACCCAACAAAATTACATTTTAGTGCCTTATCATCCAATTTTCTGCGATGTTGTTCAAGCACTAATGCATATGCCAGACAACCAAAAACACGCAGATGAGCAACAGATGGATTGCGGTCATGCCAAGCGTCATATGGAGTGATAGACTGCAACGCTTTAGAGGAACACCTGTTCAGTACATATGCTGCACACATGACAGCCTCAAGCCAGAAACTATGTGGTAAAGCCTGACTTTTGACCATGCACCTCGCCATCTCCATGAGTGACCTGTTCATTCGTTCAGCAACTCCATTCTGTTGAGGTGTATATGGCACTGTACACTGGTGTCTTATCCCACGTTCAGCCAGAAATGCAATAAAATCTGAAGACATATATTCCCCCCGTCGATCAAAACGGAGGGTGCCAATTTTACATGTTGACAGATTTTCAGCCAAAACCAAAAACTGTTTGAAGCACATGAACACTTCGGACGTTGCTTTGAGTGGATATACCCATGCATGCCTGGAAAAATCATCAATGAAAGTCACGAAGTAAAGGTAATTTCCAAAAGAGGGTGTCTGCATACGACCACAGACATCACTATGTATAAGCTGCAATTTTTCGGAAGCCCGAACTGAACCATCTTTTGGAAAGGAAGAATGCTGCATTTTGCCCAAAATACAGCCTTCACAAACATGTTTTCCAGGTGCCTCAAGTTTGGGCAAAGAGGACACACTTTTAGATTTTTGCAGGTGTAACAAATTAGCAAAATTCAGATGACCAAAGCGTGCATGCCAAAGCTTTGCATCTTACATAGCTTGAGAATCATGAAGTGCACATGCCGAATCATTCACAGATCTTTCATAGTCTATGAGCTTATACAGCCCACGACATAAAATGCCAGAAGCAATAATCACATTGCCATTTGAAAGGTCATGGACTGTACACCTATCATCAACGAATTTCACAACCAAGCCAATCTTGGCTAATGCAGAAACTGATAACAAGTTCTTTTTGATCCCTGGCACAAATAAACCATCTCACAAAGTGAAAGAACTACCATCAGCAGTAGTCAGAATGATCTTACCAACTCCCATAACAAGATAAGAGGAGTTACTGGCAGATGTGACAGTATTCCCTGTAGGGGTAGGCTCAAGTGAAGAGAAGAAACTGTGTTGCGAGGTTATATGTTTGGTAGCTCCACTGTCAAAGTACCAAACATCTGAGTCTACTGCAGACATGCACTGATCATGAGAAGATGGGTCAAAACTGCAGACAGTAGTAAACGCCCATTCTTCTTCCTGCACAAGATTTGCAAACTTTGTTTTTGGTGTAGAGGCCTCTGCAACAACCATTCTAGCCTCTTTCTCCTTTGCCTCTTTAGCAGCCGGTTTTGGACAGTTCTTTATAATATGATCATTTCCTTTACAGTACTTGCAGAACAATTTCTGCTTTTCTGATTTCTTCTCATCTTTATCCTGGTTCTTCAATTGTGCAGCATTTGCAGATTTCTGCTTACTAGTAGAAGAGTTCCATTTTCCTTTGCCCTTCTTACTAGCCAGGAAAGCTTGATCTGCAACACGCATAATGGACCTGTTCTGCTTAGACTGATCTTCGGATTGCCTTTTATTATCAACCAAAGAGTAGAGGCAAAACTCTGATATGAATCAGGAAGACCATTCAGAATGGTCTGCACAAGTGAGCTATCTAGTATAACCTCATTAGCAGAAATCAATTGTTCCTTTAGGTCTTTGATCTTTGTAAGAAAACTGTCCATAGAATCACCTTCATTCATGTGCTCACTCTCCAACTGTTTTCGGAGGTAAGCAACACGAGCCTCATTCCTAGCCTGGTACAAAGTGGTAAGTGTATCCCAAGCATCCTTTGTTGTCTGCAAGAGCGAATGTGAGGAATAATGGCACGTTTGACAAACAAAGCTATCAATGCATGTGCTTGGGCATCTCTGCCATCCCAACGAATGTGCTCTGTAGTAGGTGCAACAGAAACAGCAGCATGAACAGGAATCTGTGGAATATCATCTTCGACACCATCTTCATCAGCTCCAACACCTGTATTTGCAGTACCTGTCATTACAGGTGTAACAGCACGTCTTTCAACACCCTGCACAATGTTCCACAATCCTTTTGCAACCACTACATGTCGCATCATATAAGCCCATAATGGGTAGTTGGTACCATCCAACTTATCCTCAACAGTCAACATACGGAATACATCACTGCTTTCAGCCATGGTCGATGACTAAAATAGCTTGATGCAGAAAATTGATTGTATCTCAAAAAGTTGAACGGAACAGTCCAGACGAGTTCTGCTAGACCTATAGCACACTTCGAGACGCTTAAACTGGCGAACAGAAACTGGTATATACCTTTGGCACAAAAGGACGAAATAGCTTGCACAAGCACTATGATAGTGCGTTCGGAGGCCGAAACGAGCGGAAACACCCTGAGTATGCTCACCAAATTTCGTGCGAATCTGAGACTGCAAACGGAGGAGTGTCGATGGTGCCCTAGAAGAAGCGACGACCTGCTCTGATACCAATTGTTGGAGATAGACTTCTGTGGAAGCACGCGAATAGCACAAGGAAGAAGAAGAAGCTTGGAGCATAAACACACAATACTCAATGTATTACTAGAGAATGTACAAAGATAAGTAGCCCATTAGGGCAATAGGCATATATACAAGCCGGGGGAAAAAAACCTCCTAAAGAGAGAAAAAAGTGCCCCGACAGTCCTAGAGTGTTCACACACATCACTACCTAAATATATCAACATTAACACCTACATAACATATATGCACACATACACATGCACATATAATACATATATACATGTATATACACATGTATACAAAAATATACATATTTTAGGTCTAGATATTTAAGATTAGGGTTTTAGGGTTTAGTATTTCAGATTTAAGTCTAAGTATTTATGATTAGGGTTTTAGGATTTTAATACGTAGATAACATATATACACAAACACACATATACATATAATACATACATACATGTAGATACACATGCATACAAAAATATACATATTTTAGATTTAAATCTTTAAGATTAGGGTTTTAGGGTTTTAACACCTACATAACATATATGCACACATACACATGCACATATAATACATATATACATGTATATACACATGTATACAGAAATATACATATTTTAGGTCTAGATATTCAAGATTAGGGTTTTAGGGTTTAGTATTTCAGATTTAAGTCTAAGTCTTTCAGATTAGGGTTTTAGGATTTTAATACGTAGATAACATATATATACAAACACACATATACATATAATACATACATACATGTAGATACACATGCATACCAAAATATACATGTTTTAGATTTAAATCTTTAAGATTAGGGTTTTAGGGTTATAACACCTACATAACATATATGCGCACATACACATACACATGTAATACATATATACATGTATATACACATGTATACAGAAATATATATATTTTAGGTCTAGTTATTTAAGATTAGGTTTTTAGGGTTTAGTATTTCAGATTTAAGTCCAAGTCTTTCTGATTAGGGTTTTAGGATTTTAATACGTAGATAACATATATACACAAGCACACATATACATATAATACATACATACATGTAGATACACATGCATACAAAAATATGCATATTTTAGATTTAAATCTTTAAGATTAGGGTTTTAGGGTTATAACACCTACATAAGATATATGCACACATACACATGCACATGTAATACATATATACATGTATATACACATGTATACAGAAATATACATATTTTAGGTCTAGATATTTAAGATTAGGGTTAGGGTTTAGTATTTCAGATTTAAGTCTAAGTCTTTCTGATTAGGGTTTTAGGATTTTAATATGTACATAACATATATACACAAGCACACATATACATATAATGCATACATACATGTAGATACACATGCATACAAAAATATACATATTTTAGATTTAAATCTTTAAGATTAGGGTTTTAGGGTTATAACACCTACATAAGATATATGCACACATACACATGCACATGTAATACATATATACATGTATATACACATGTATATAGAAATATACATATTTAAGGTCTACATATTTAAGATTAGGGTTTTAGGGTTTAGTATTTCAGATTTAATTCTAAGTCTTTCAGATTAGGGTTTTAGGATTTTAATACGTCGATTACATATATACACAAACACACATATACATATAATACATACATACATGTAGATACACATGCATACAAAAATATACATATTTTAGATTTAAATCTTTAAGATTAGGGTTTTAGGTTTATAACACCTACATAAGATATATGCACACATACACATGCACATGTAATACATATATACATGTATATACACATGTATACAGAAAATATACATATTTTAGGTCTACATATTTAAGATTAGGGTTTTAGGGTTTAGTATTTCAGATATAGAATTTTAAGATTAGGGTTTTAATTAAATATATATAATTTAATATATAAAATTAAATATATAAAAATAGGATTATGTAAGGAAAAAATTTGAATATATAAATAAATATATATATAAAATACGATAATTATATACATAAATAAATATGAAAAGAGCTAGAGTTTTAAATAATTTCATTAAATATTTATAATTAAATATATAAAATTAAATATATAAAAATAGGATTACGTAAGGAAAAAAAATCTGAATATATAAATAAATATATATATAAAATAAGATAATTATATACATAAATAAATATAAAAAGAACTAGTGTTTGAAATAATTTAATTGAATATATATAATTAAATATATAAAATTAAATATATAAAAATAGGATTACATAAGGAAAAAAATCTGAATATATAAATATATATATATATAAAATAAGATAATTATATACATAAATAAATATAAAAAGAACTAGTGTTTTAAATAATTTAATTAAATATATATAATTAAATATATAAAATTAAATATATAAAAATAGGATTACATAATGAAAAAAAATCTGAATATATGAATAAATATATATATAAAATAAGATAATTATATACATAAATAAATATAAAAAGAACTATTGTTTTAAATAATTTAATTAAATATTTATAATTAAATATATAAAAATAGGATTACGTAAGAAAAAAATCCGAATATATAAATAAATATATATATAAAATAAGATAATTATATACATAAATAAATATAAAAAGAAATAGTGTTTTAAATTATTTAATTAAATATATATAATTAAATATAATTAAGTAAAGAAAAAATCAGAATATATAAATAAATATATAAATACACAAACACACATACTTATATACCTATCTATATTCACATATATATACATATACACATATATATACACATGCATACATATATACATGTTTTAGTTCTAGGTCATTTGGATTAGGGTTTTAGGGTTTTAACACGTACATAACATATATACACACATACACATACACATATAATACATATATACATGTATATACACATGTGTGTAGAAATATACATAATTTAGGTCTAGACCTTTAAAATTAGGGTTTTAGGGTTTAGGCATACATATAACTTAATTAAGAGAAAAAAATCTGAATAAATAAATAAATATATATATAAAATAGGATCAATCAAGAAAAAATCCGAATATATAGATAAAATAGGATAGCTATATAGACTAGGGCTTTAAAACTAGGATTTTAATTTTTTTTAGGTATTTAAGTATTTTGGTCTTTAAGAGTTAGATTTTTAGGTTTAATAAAAAAACAAATGTTCTAAAATGCTCTAAAATGTCCATATTGTAGCAGATGGCTTCTTTGGATCCTAAAGAGAGAATGGCATGTCCTTGCACACAGTGCAAGTATCAAATTTATCGGAAACGACGGATTTGTACTGCACATGCTAGAGAGTATGGATCCTTTGATAGGAGTCGACTGGAAAACCTAAACTATCATTCGCATGGTCCCCCAGGTGAGCAGATGAACCCAAACGACATTGCACCGGTAACCTCTCATGGACAAAAGAGAGCAAAAAAGGACTTAGACGTAGAAGCAAGCACTAATAATAATACATAGAATGAACATATGGAAGAGATGATAGAAGCATTTTATGAGATGGACGAAGATCATGATGGTGAAGAAGGTGTCGACGAGAGTTTCATGGACACAATAGAAATTCCACGACCAGAATTTGATGAAGAATATGAAAACATGCGAAGATTAGCTCGTTTACCACTTTACAATGGAGCAAAGATATCTGTACTACGTGCTTCACTCGCGATGCTCAATCTGCAATCCATTTATGGATGGTCAGATAGTAGTGTCACTGAATTGTTTAGGTAAGTGGAGAACAAATTGGCTTTCATTGTTGTATCACAATAACTTCATTTACTAATATCATTTTAATTGCTTATTGTAGGCTTCTTAAAGATCAATTTTCCCAGAGGGCAATGACATGCTTCCAACACATGGAGATGCGAAAAAACTTTTACAATCCATTGGAATGGATTATATGAAAATTCATGCTTGTCCGAATGATTGCATTCTCTTTCGGAATGAGTATGAGCATCTCCACATATGTCCAAAGTGTGGAGCAAATAGATTCATTCGATATTTGAGGAGGAAGTGATCATTGTTCGAGAAGAAGAGGTCATTGAAGAAGAGTTCATTGTTCGAGAAGACGAAGCAATAGACAATGATCAGGAGGAAACTAGCATAGCAAGCGATTTAGAAGCCATCAATTTAGAGATAGATATTCTCAGTGCATCGGATCTTCAAGAGGATGCTAGAATAGAGAACTTTTGAATAAAAGGCTTGTACGTACTAACTTTTGGTTTTTTTTTTGTTTATTCCCTATTTTATTTTTCTTATCGCATGCTAATTATTTGAGTTCTTTTATTACAGAGCACGATGGGAGACAATCCTCTAGTCACTCCACAGTCCATCACAGAGGAGCAATTTTTGGAGTTCATCTCTCAAGTTCCTCCTGCGTATATGGCCGCTGCATCACAGTATTGGATCGCTCGTGGTAGCACTCCTCCCGGCCTCACTCCTGGCACCCTTACTCCTGCCGGCCTCACTCCCGCTGGCCTCACTCCCACCGGTGTCACTCCCGCCGGTATCACTCCTGCCGGTGTCACTCCTGAGGGTGGTGCTACTCCCGTAGGAGGTATGTCTCCTAGCTTTGTGACTCCACCACGACCATCTTTGCAACCATCTCCTACTGGGTCTACTAGTAGACATGTGCGTTCGACACCTTAGCACGATACAGGGTCTGGCCTGTCTCATAGATCGAGGTCATGCTCTGGAGCAAGAGGTTCTAGGAGTGGATCTACAGGTAGGTCTGGAGGCGGAGGAGGCGGTTGTTGTGGAGGCAGTGCGACGGACGTTGTGTCGCCTGCTTCTACTCCTAGGACGCCTACCTCAGATGTAGGTACGCCACGCAGTACACCACGCAGTACACCACGTACACCTTGGGGTGCTCATGACCATGAGGACTTCAAGGTGTATAGTATCCGAGATGGAGCTCCGGTGATAGATGCCGTTGGCAAAGCAATGCGTGCACGCATACGATAGCTTTGCTCCATCCAGTTTGGACACTCCATCATGCTGAAATGGAGTGAACAGGATAAAGATCGGAAGAATTATATCACACAGACGATTTACCAGGAGTTCTGACCAGCCGATGGACAGTCGATTGTCAATTCAGAGTGGATTCTGCACACCGCACGTGAGGTCATGTCGCATCGACGATTCGAGGCTCGTGATGCATTCAGAGAAGGCTTACCAAAGCCTGTGTGGTTAGATGCTGAGGAGTGGGACATGATTTGTGATGAGCAATAGTAGACTCCTGATCGATATCGCCAGCCGCGAAATGTCGTAGCCACACGTCTAGACACGATTGGACCGTCACATTTGGGCAACGGCGGATATGACACGTTGCATCATGAGTTTATAAGTACCATTTCATTTATTGAATTTATTTGTGTTAAATTTCTCATATATATTTCTCTAATCTTTTTATATTTGTTTCAGGAGCTGGCAATGGGTCGTCCTCCAACACGAACGGAGGAGTCTTATGGATATAGTCCTGGGTTAACTGCACTATTGCAGGACTTGGAGGGACGCGGTAAGGTAGTTTCATGGGAGCATTTGCGATGAGTTAATTAATTTATAAACTTGGTTTTTACTTGTTTGTAATTTTCATGTGAATTTATCTCATTCCGTTAATGTTCTTTGTTGCAGGACTGTTGATATGGAACGTTCTTTGCATGTGTATGGCAGTGGAAGACCAATATTTTGTATTTGATTTCCATATGGCAATACATTGCTTTGCCACATTTTGTAAAAGCGTCATATATGACAGTGGTTTGCCACAGTCTTGTACATCCTTCATTATTGAAATATATAACTTCTTTTGTACATGGTTCATTGTTCATTCTCATTATCGATCTCTTTTGTGTACAATAATACTCTGTTTCATGAAATCGTATTTCGGTTGTCATTAGAGTACACTTCACATGTACTCGGTTTTTTTTGGGCAGAGTGTATTGTCTTTTGTTCAACAACATCATGGTAATGTTGTTGTAGCAAAAGACAAAACACTCTGCCCAAAAAAAATTTTGCAGGTATGGTCGTCGGTATACGCGACGGTACTCCCAGTAGTGTCATCAGAATAACCGTCGGTACACCCAGGAGGCGATGCAGTAGAAGCCGATTACCGACGCATATACCGACGTTTATATCGACGCATATACCGACGCATATACCAATGTTTATACCGACGCCTATACCGACTCTTTGGTACCGACGCGCAAACTGACCTTTACACCGGCGTCACGGTAAATAAAGCCGCGTTCATTTTCCTCGGTAAAAACCTCGGTATACCATCGATCTGTTGTAGTGTGAAAACAAATCATGGTTTGATGATGATAGGAAAGTGAAGCTGCCTTATGAATTGGATGAAGATTTTCCATCACTTCAACCAAAGGAGCTGAAGCAGATTGAAGAAAGTGATTCGGAGATTGACCTAGAAGACTTGGAAAGACTAAAGCTATGGAAGAACAAAGGTAAAGCAAAGATGCAGGATGCTACATATGGACCCAAAAGCTCACATCAACCACTTAGAAGGTTTTCAAGGGAGAAGAAGAAACCAGAGAGTTTGGTTATGATACTTCTTTGGTCACCAAGCACTCAATCTACATTGCAAAGGATTCAACCAATGAAGATCCTACCACATTCAAAGAAGCACAAAGCAAGAAAGCTTGGAGAGATGCAATGGATGAAGAAATGGAAGCCCTAAGGAAAACGACACTTGGGAGCTTGTACCTAACAAGCCATCTATGAAGGTAATTGGATCTCGATGGATATACAAAATCAAGAGGAATCCAGATGGAAGTATAAATAGACACAAAACAAGGTTAGTTGCTAAAGGGTTTGCTCAAACCCATGGTATTGATTATGAGGACACTTTCTCTCGTGTTGCAAAAATGCCTACAATTAGGGTTCTCATTAGTCTTGCTGCATCTAGAAATTGGAATCTCTATCAACTTGATGTAAAGAATGCTTTCTTGAATGGATGGATTTCTGAGGAAGTGTATATGGCACAACCTCGTGGATACGAGGATGCACATCATCCTAACTATGTATGCAAACTAAAGAAAGCTTTGTATGGATTGAAGCAAGCTCCAAGAGCTTGGAATTTTAGGTTGGTGACTTATTTGCAGGACCAAGGATTCAAAGCTAGCAAGGTGGATACCTCTTTGTTCATAAAGAGGAATGGATCTGAAGTGATCTATTTATGTGTATATGTTGATGATATTATTATCACAGGCAATGATCTTGAAGGAATCAAACAGGTAAAGATGCAAATGAAGGAGAAGTTCAAAATAAGTGACCTCGGACCACTCACTTATTTTCTTGGATTGGAGTTGATCTACATAGATTCAGGTATATACATCACACAAAGGAAGTATGTGCATGACATGCTCGTCAAGTTCAAGATGGAAAATACCAAGTGTGCAGGTACACCTATGGAGCAAAATCATAAGCTTAGTGCTTATGAAGGAGAGCCAATTGAAGACATCACAAGCTATCAAAGCTTGGTTCGAAGTTTGAACTATGCAACACTCACAAAGGTGGATATATGCTATAGTGTTAGCATATTGAGTCAGTTTATGCATAAGCCGAGAAGACCACATATGGAAGCGGCCAGGAAAGTCCTCAAGTACCTAAAGGGGACCATGAATGAAGGTTTGTTTTATTCATTTACTTCAAATATTGAGCTAAAAGTCTACTCAAATGCAGATTGGGCCGGATCTAGAGATGATAGAAGAAGCACATCCGGGTATATATCATTTGCAGGTTCAAAAATCATTTCTTGGTCATCGAAGAAGCAACCAACCGTGGCATTATCTTCTACTGAAGCCGAATATAGAGGTTTGGCTAATGCAACTCAAGAAATCATGTGGTTAAAGTCTTTGTACACAGATCTTGGACTTCATTCTTCAACACCTCACATTTTTTGTGACAACACAAGCTCACTACATCTAGCAGCTAATCCGGTATACCATGCTAGAACCAAGCATATTGAAGTCCACTACCATTATGTAAGGGAGAAGCTAATGAGCAAGGATATTCAACTATCCTATGTCTCTACAGATATGCAATGTGTAGACATGTTGACTAAAACTCTTGATGGTACAAAGTTAAGTAGATTCAAGTTGATGATTGGATTGGAGGAAATCAATGACAATTCAAGACTTATTTGGAGGCCAAGCATGTTAGGCTTGAGGGGGAGCTGTTGGTGCATTTTACCCAAGCCTACATGCTTGATATGCTTGATATTATCCTCATTTGTAAGTCACATGTGTATTCATGTGAACACCTCTTGTAAAAGAGTTCATTTTTATCTCTTGTAATTGAAAAAGAAAAAGGAAAAGGATGGCTTACCTCATCCATGATGTAAAAGCAAATTCGTGGCTCTAACTACCTAAAACCACAAATTTTTGAGCTGAGAGAATATCTTCTAACTTTGCGGATCACTTTTAGGTGGAGCCATTCAAATTCGAATGCAAAACTCCCTCCAAGAATAGCTATAAAAAGAGCAAGAAGGAAGAGGCAATTAGCAAGCCTTGTACGTGACCACTTCATGTCATTTTGTAGAAATTGAAGAGCTTACTCCATAGCTCTATCATTCTACTCCCATTGTGCAAATATTCATTGCCAATAAGGTTGTAATTATATGTGAATCTATACATTTATCATCATCTACTTCTCTGTTTTGTTCTTTGCTATACTCACTCAGAGCAGTACCTTCAGTGTTTTAACGTGCGTTGAATAGCTCTTACTGTCTAGTTTCTGCATATCAATTTTCATGGTCATTGGTCATACAGATTTGGAGATATCTGCATTTTACTGCTCACTGGTCTATCTCTGTAGAGTCCCGAGAATGGTGGGCATGTTCCAAAAATTGATGAATATTGTTCTCAGTGCTCAGTCCATCATTTGAAGTGTTTTAACTTGGATTGGGAATCTTGCTAAGTCTATTTGCTATGCCCAAAAGGAATCTCTCTAATTCCTATCAGGTTCAGAGCACTGTTCATTTTTTCCAGCAAGTGTATGTCCAAAAATAGCAAGTTTTGGGAGCTAGTCATTTCGCAACTAGTCTGTCTTGACTTAAACTTTTGGGATACGTGTTCCAAAGTACTTGGCTGATATTTTGGTGGATTTAGGAAGCTCAAAGGGTCTACTAATCAACTCTGAAGTCTCAGTTGGCTAGTGTGAAGCTAGTTGTAGCAACACCTACTCATCTTTGGATTGCATCCACCATCTCTCTTCACATTTATTGTATCTTTATAGAAATATTTTTAATGGATCTTTTACCATTGTAAAAGCATAGAGCTTTAAACATATAAAAGGAGAAAAATAGAGCTAAACTTTGATGAATTTGAGGTGGCTGAGTTGCAATCAATGATTCAACCAGTCACCTCAAATTAGATCAAACTAAATCTTCACTTTTCCTAGCTTGTAGGAAAGTCAATTGATTCCCTCCAACGACTCATCCCGCTTCATTTGAATTCCCAATCCACTTGTAGAAGTCACGAAAAACTTCAAGATTCTATATAAAGGCTTGAAATCACTTGTGCACTACATGGAAGCAATATACATACACTTGTGGCCATCATTATCTTGCTTCTTCATTTTTCTACATCATCTTCTTCAACAATAAGATTGCAAAAATTGTTGCTCTCTCTAGACACCCTCAAATTGGATGTTTGAGCACTCATTGAAAAGATAATAGTGTCTAGTTTATGTATAAAAATTTTCATAACGTTTGGTTCAATAAGTTGGAAAAAATCTCAGTTTTTCTATCTTGGGGTCTATCTCTATGCATTCCTAAAAAATAGGAGATACCATTGTTGAGTGTAAGGTTCATTCCAGAAGCATATTATGCTTATTTCTTTTACTCTTCTACATTACAATCCATCCTATGTGTATCACTCCTTCAAAAGGATTTTTTCCAGTTGTAATCATGTTCGCTGCATTGGAAGCTCATTGTCTCATCCAAAGATAATAAGTTTTTTGAGCTACTCAATGCACAAACCTATCTGTTTTGTATCGACTCTTATTCCCTCATGCTCCAAAGAATACATTGTGGTTTTTATTGCACTTATCGCATGCCTATAAGGTCTATTTGAGTTTCCATAAGCTCAAGGGTTGTTCTTGTGTTGGTTGGCTGGACCAAACCTCATCGCTTCACAACTCACTTTTCTATCTTCTACAAGCTTCTCCAAGTTCTTTCACTGGTATAAGAGCTAGATCAAGATGGATAATGGCTTTCCCTCAATGATTGAGAATATTTATTTAAACACGAATGCGGCTTGGCAAAACATAATGGAGGCCTATTTGCAAAGCAAAAATGATTATGGAATTGTAGCAAGTGATGAAGTTATGCCTATTCCAAGATCCAAAGGAGGACCTACTAAAGAGGAGACATGTAAGATCAAACTTTGGTGTGCAAGGGATGCTCAAGCAAGGTTTTACATCCTAAAATATATCTTTGACTTTCTATTACCATATATTAGAGGATGCAAGACATCTCAAGAGACTTGCAATGCCCTAGAGACTTTCTTATCTTCTACTACCACAACAAGAAAGAATCATCTTTGGAACCAAATGAAGAAGACACCTAAACAAACCATCATAGAGTTTCTTACCAAGGTCAAGGAGGTTGCGGATCATTTAGCATCCATTGGAGAGATGATTGAAGAAGAGGCCATCATGAGGCAAATTCTCAATGGGATTTGAAGTGATAAGCAATAGCAATCCTTCACCAAAAGTTATGATCTCAATGCTTGGAAAGTACTTGTAAGAAGATGAAGTCTTCACTTCTCCACTAAAAGGTTATACGCCTTCATGTGTTCAAATCACATGGTTTTCCAAGAATGGTTCTTCACATGCATTTCTAATTCAAGAAATCAGATGGGCAAAGGTCGTTCTCCTTGAAGTTAATGACTACCCTGTGAGATTAAGATTATGTATTTGTCCATCTATTTCCACCCATAAAGATACCTATTGCCTAGGGGGTATAGGCCTGCCATATGTCCAAGTCACATGGTTTCCAAACAATGGCTCTTGATATGGACGTTTGAGTCAATAAATCACATGGGCTCACAAAGGATCACTTGAAAATCACATGGTTTCTCAGTAGAGGATCTATAGACTTGTATGTACACCCACAAGGGGTCTTGAACCAAATTATCCAAATACATTAGCAAAAAAAATGAATCATGCATGGGCCTTTTAAATGAAAGATTGATTAGTGATGGACCAATCACAATAGGATGGTGGACAAAGTCTATAGCCTATATATTACAAGGTTGAAGGAGTAAGAAAGGACAAGATTCCTCTGTGCCCAAGTTTCTCCTCTAGAGAGAGAAGGGGATCTCATAACAAGCTTGGGCCAAAGAATTTAAAAATTTCAAATTTTTTTAAAACTCTTCACAACACCATTCATCCCCCCCCCCCTAGCTCCAACCGCATTTTCGGATCAAAAGTGATATTTGAACCCCTTATGCAGAATTTGTGCATAGAGTGACAAGAAAAAAGTTTATTTATTTTTTAAACATAATCAAAATATAATTGTCCCCCTCCTAAACCTTACAATTTTATACCTATCCCAAAAGTTATCCGTTCCCACTAGTTTCTCTCCCTAGCATAGCATTGAAGCTCCTATGTCTACATTTCCCTTTTTTGGTGCATCTTCCACTTTGACAACCTAATATCACTTGTATATCTAAACTCCAATGAAGACACCGAAAGCTTGTAGGTATCCAAAAGATGAAGTTATCACATTCAAATGTCACAATATTAGGTTTTTAGAAGGACACTAGTTAGTAAACGAGTTTTGAAAAAGTGTATTGGTGTACACACGACCCTCTTGTGTTGGTCCTCATCATGTTACAAATTGTGGAAACTTGGATCTTCATTGGAAAGGAAAGTTATTGGGCCTCAATAATCTCAAAAGTAGGTGGATTTTTGTTATTTTACAACATGATTTTGCAATTTCAAGCATGAAGCTAGAAAACTAAAACAAAATGAGATATCTTATGAATTCTAAGTATTACTCTAAAGTATTTTTGGGTTCCTATTTTAATTTCTCACTAGAGGTATTTATATGGGTGGAGTTTGATGGGCGGATATATACTTTCACTCTCACAAGGGGTTATTTAACTTGAAGCAAGACTACATGACATTGGTATACAAAGCTATGGTTATTTTGAGCATGCTTTTGGCTTCGATTTTGTTATTGAGTTCTATAAAGAGAAGGATCTCCTCAAGTCTCCATTCATGTTAGAAATTTATTTGAAGGTGATCACTCATGAGAAAGGAGCCTTTTTTGAGGTCTTGAGGATCATGCCCGCACAAGAAAGTGTCTCTTTATTGCTCTTCAAAACCTATTGCCCCAAGGCAAGCTCAAGCATGCCCAAAGGCTCTACGTCAAGGGGACGTTCGAGGGTCCATCAGAAACTCTTACAACAATAGGGAGCTCCCCCCTCCTACCATCATGGACAGCCAAAGTAGGATCCCCCACAAGCTAAACATGCACCATATACATCTAAACATAGATTTGGAGGTGCCCAAAAACTTTGAAGAAGCTATGAAGAGCTTGGTCCTTTAAGAGTTCATGAAAGGGCTCTTCTAGTTGTTTCTAATACCTTTGCTCAAGCCATTTTCCTATCCTTTATGGGGAAGTAGATGGCTTAAGAGAGAGAATTCATGAGTCCATGCATTCTCATTTTCAACTCTTGAACTCCATCTCCTACACATTTGAAGATTCTAGAGAGCTAGAGGTCAATTAAAGAAGATTTGTGAAGTGATTTTCCAACCAATACGAACCTAAAATCTTGGGTAGTGAAAGTTCAATCACTCGATTATGAAAAGGTACCTTCTCTCATCATTATAAGGGGAACAAGTCTACTGGAAGGTGTTCCAAAGATGGTCCTACTCAACCTTTTGCACATCCATCTTCAATTAAGCTTGGAGGTTTATGAAGTGTGATATGTGGAATCTAATATGAGGCACCTCCAAAATGATGTATGCATAGTAGTGGAGTCACGCCTTATCTAAAATAGGCCCAAGCCCACCAAAAACAATAAGATAATTAAGAGAGAAGATCTGGGAAAAAAAACTCCATTTTCATTAAACTTGTTCTCCATCTTTTGAATTAGGAAAAACTATTTCATTAATCTCTTTTTTGAAACTATTCATGGAAGGGGATTTAAGAGTACTAATATGTAATGAGATGAAATAGAATTTATACCAAGACTTAACCAAATGGGTAGACAAGAAAAGTACGAAATTAATATTTACGAAGATCTTCAAGTTTGGATGCCAAATTAAAAATATCCAAGAAGACATGTTTATCATTAAGGAAATCCAAACTCAAATGATATCCCCACACACTTATATAAAGGAAGTTGAAAAGGAAAATTAAGCATGTAAAAAAAATGCTATGCCCAACCCCACATTCTTCCTCAATTGTTGATTCTAGCAAGGAACCCATTGATGAGTAAAGGACAAAGTGTTGCATTACCCATGGAGAAAAATTTATCACTTAAGAATAAAAGTGAGGATTTGATCACAAATCCTCAACATAATACTTCCTTAAGGTCTAGAAGTCTTTCTTTTGCGAAACACTTAAAGCCACCCCATATTTCTCACATGAAGATAAAGATAGAAATGAAGCTGGAGAATTGAACTTTTTAGAGAAATGGCAAGACTTACATCAACTTAAAAATACTCTTCAAACTCATCAACTCTTAGAAACTAGTTTATCCCACGGGAAAAAACACTACAAGTGGTCAATGAGCTTTATGGAATCCTAAAGCATTCTTGAAACTTGGAACTATTTTAAATAACTCTTCAAAAATGGGTTCTTATGAGAAAACAAGTACGAATGGAATTGGGAAGAGTTAGATAAGGTCTCTTAACAAGGACATCTCATCTCCTTATATATTTTTCATTACAAAGAAATAATCATCAAGCTTCAAAACATGTATGTTTTCCATAGAGTAAGCAGTTTCATTTGTGGCATCGATAAGAAAACTAAACATGAAGTGTTGTAAACATTAAAAATAATAAAATTTGGGAAAACGTGGAAGTTCCATATGAATATTGCATGCACCAATGTTGTGTACTTGATTCTATGTCTATTCAAAATCAGTTTGGACAACATGACTTAGTTAAACTATGCTCTTGTGATGATGATTTACTTAGCTAACCATAACTTTCTGAACTACTCACTCATGAAGAGATTAACGTTGCATCAACAAAAGTGCCCACATCAATATGTAGTAACCATGGTGCAAGGACATCACAATAAATTCAAGGACACTATGACATGTTGTCTAGAAATCACATTTCAAATATATAATGATAAATTTGAGTTCCATGTCATGCATATGGAATTAACTAGTGTGGTGTAGGGAATGGTTGGATTTGGGGTTCAGGGACACAACTAAAGAGGATTTTTCTTTTAAATACATTGGAAGCTTAAAGAAATAGTATATGTTACTTGCTTCAAGGGAAGGAATATATGTTGAGTACTCCCTTGGTTGCAAGCATGGAACTCAAAGAGCTTGTAAATACTCATAAAGTTCAATTTTAGATGATACTTTCAATTGATGTAAATAATGTATATAATGTAAATTGAGTTCCATATGTCTCATATCATTTTTTTGATCATGAAAATTTTAAATTTAAGTGTTCAATGAATCAATACTAGGATGTTTTTCTAGAGGAACTTCCTTGTATCTCACATTCTCCTCATGGTGAAAGCAATCATGCTACAAAATGGCTCCTAGGTAGTCATCCTAAATGTAAAACCTCCCTACTGACTCCCATATTCCCAAAAATTAGAAGTGGAAAGGCGATTAAGGGAATACCTAAATAAAGGACTCATTCAACCTAGCCAATCACCTTGGGCAACACCTACTCTCTTGGTTGAGAAAAATGAACAATCATTGAGGCTATGTATTGATTATTGAGTTTTAAATAGATCCATGAAAAACAATAAATATCCAATGTGCCAAATAGATGATATGTTACATCAATTAATGATATGTTTACTATGTCAAGTATAGCATTAGATTATCATTAAACATGAAGATGTCTCTCAAACAACTTTTCGAACTAAATATTGTCATTTTGGCCTCCTTTTCATGCCCTTTGGAGTGATGAATGCCCCCAATCCTTTCATTAAGTTTATGAAAACAATCATAAGACTGTACTTAGGAAAATTTGTGGTTGATTTTCTTGATCACTTTCTTATTTATAGTAAAAATACAACTGCCCATCTAAAACATCTGAAAAATATTTTCTACATTCTAGGATGGAAAAGCTATATGGAAAGGAAACTAATTTTGAATTCTTTTCTATACAAATAAGTTATCTTAGAATCATTATATTTGATAAAGGAATTCAAGTCCATCTTGAAAAGGTCCAAGGTATTCTTAAATGGCCACATCCAAAAATATTATAGAGCTTCAAAGTTTCTTAGGGTTAGCAAGATATTTTCAAACACTTGTGCCAAACTTTGCAAAGATCATAATATCTTTATTTGAAAAGCTAAAGGGAAATCCTAAAAACCTTACTTGTGATAAGGAACAAGGTGAAAATATGAAACAAATTAAGAAAGCCTTAGCATTGACCCATGCTTTATAGATAGTAGACCTAGACAAACCCTTTGTGTTTGAAATACATGCTACTCATTTAGCAATTGGAGTTGTGCTTAATCACAATGGTCAACGAATTTCTTTTGAAATTCAAACTCTAAAGTCATCAGAGTGAAATTATTGTACATATGAAAAAGATTTTTATGCCAATCTGCATGCTCTAAAGAAATGGAAACTTACTTTTTTGGCACGAAGGTTACCATAGGTTTTGATCAAGCAAGAATCAAATGGTTTGCAAAACAATCTTAATTAACAAGAAAGAATACTAGAAGGGTCGAGATACTTCACAAGTTTGATGATGAGCTTAGATCTTGAAGCGAAAAGATAAATGTAGTTGCAGATGCTTTAAGTGATAAGCTCATGTTGACTTCTTTGAGTTTCACAAAAATATCCAATGACCTAGTAGAGATGATGAAAGGAAAGTATCATGAAGATACAAGTTTTATGGAAGGTTGGAAGAAGGCCTCAAAACAAGGTATAAAATTATCATCTAAAGATAAGTCTAAACACTGTAGCATTTAGGATTACTGTTCTTTTATGCAAAGGAAAGATATGTGTAACTTGTGATCAATAAATCAGAAGGAAAGTTTTTTTCTTGAATTTCATAAAGCTCCAAGTGGCCTTCATCCAAGAATCAACAAAACTTATGAATTGATCAAAAGAAAATTCTATTGGCCTAGTGAACCTAACATTTCATAGGACTATGCACTCAAGTATACAATATGTCTAGTAAATAAAGTGCAGAAGTTCAATATAAGAGGTGTTACATCCTTTGGAAATCATCAATCGAAAATGGAAAATTGTTTCCATGAGCATGTTACAGGATTTCCTTGAACCCAAAAAGTACATGATCTATTTTGGGTCACACTTGACCAATTGACAAAAATCGCTTGTTGCATTGCTACTCAAACTATAGTTAAACCTCAAGAATCAACTAAAATATTTGTGGAAAATCTTCATTGACTCTATGGTCTACCACAAGACATAGTATCTGATAGAGAGAGGAAATTCACTTCTCATTTCTAAAGAGATGTTTTGATAGGTTAGAAATCAAACCCAATATGAATACAAACATCATGAGATAGATGGAGAAAGAGAAAGCATCAATCGAATACTTGAAGATATGGTATAAACCTACATATCTTCAAATCAAATTGATTGGGAGGACTATTTACCTTTATTTTAGTTTCCATACAATAGCGCTACATATTAATCAATTGAATATAGTGCCTTTATGAAAATGTACATGTCCCATCCAAGGGCACCTTGTGCGATTGGATTCCCAAACGAGATTATGTACATGTCCTAGCCAAGGCCACCTTTCTGGCAAGAGGATATGAAATTTAAGCTGAAAGTAGCTAAAGAAAACATGAGCAAATCCCTCTATAGAGCTAAAGTATATGGTGACCCTAAGAGGTGAGAGATTTTCTTTTAGATTTCAAAATGCCTTATTTCAAGATTCTAGAGAAATGTAAAACTCTTAAGATAGGACCCTCTCCTAAACTATCAACAAAATTTTATGGCCCTTGCAAGGTTCTAAAAAAGGTTGGGACTTTGTGATTTAGAGCTTGTAGAAGACCTTCTACTTCATTTAGTAATTCATGTCATTATACTAAAAATAAAACTTGCTAAACAAGACAATTATGTATCTTGAGATACAATAGTCCAACCTATCTCACTTCAAAACATCTCTCATGAACAAGATAAAATAGCATGCACTTGAGATAAAAATACTAGGAATCGTTTATACATAGAGTTTCTACTTAAATGGAAGGATGAGAAAAAAGAAAGCTGCACTTGAGAATGAGTAAGCTCTATTAATAAATTGTTTCCCTTCCTTTGGAGGTTAATTTATAAACAAGAAAAAAGTCTTTCAGCTGAGCCCATCATTGATGATAATGGTCATGGTGCATAGGGGGACACTTGACATCTTATACCTACACACATTTTCAAGGATGAAAATGATAGTGGGGAGGTTGGGAGGAGAATTTCGTACGAAAAGGGTTAATTGCATGGTTTTCAACAGTTTAGACCCTTGGGTTTCCTAGAGGAGACCTTGGGGAACATTTGGAGAACCCTTGGGTTTGATTTATAAATCCTTGAGAATTGAATGGTTTGAATGTTAGGATTTGTACCCTAAGGTGTGGAGCTCAATTAATTGGGTAATTTAAGTCATAGCCCTTTGAGGATGTACTTACAAGTATACAACTCCTCCCTTAAGAAGCCATGTGATTTTCAAGTGACCCCATGTTATTCCATGTGAGCTTGTGATTGCTTGACTTAGAAACCCATGCAAAGAACCCTTCTTATGAAATCATGTGATTTGGATACATAGCATGTCTAGAATCCTTGGGCTATAGGTATTATATGGGTTTAGTTGGATGGATTGATACGTACTCACACTCTCATGAGGTGGGCATTAACTTCAAGGAGAACATCATTTACTTTTACGATCAAATGCATAGCTAAAGTCCATTTTTTAACCTAAATCTTGAAATAATGCAACCCAAAAGTGATTACAAAAACAAACATCTTGATCCTAAGGAACAGCTTTTGGAAAACCATGATGCGGAAAAATACATTTAGTTAATAACTTAGCAGCTTCAGATGGAGAAAGAGTCTTTTTACAAGGAATGAAATATGCATGTTTATAAAAGCTATCAACAATTTTCCAAATCATATCATTATGAGATGAACTTGTAGGAAGATGAGTTATAAAATCCATAGAAATTTGTTGCCATGATCCATTACATATGGAAAGTGGCATTAATAATTCAAATGCTTTACCATGATGTCCTTTCACTCATTGATACACAATGCAATAGGAAATTTACTATGCAATACCATTTTCCATATTTGGCTAGAAGAAGAATCCTTTACACAAAGAAATAGTACTTTGTATTCCCTATATGACCCATATATGGTGGTTCATGCATCTATTTCATAATAAATGCTTTAAAACCTTGTGTGATGCATAACTTCTATTGGAAATATAAGAATCCATTATGAAAACTATAATGATCCTCACAAAATGTTGTACACTTAGTGAAAGATTTCCTTGTTTGTGACGAATACAAATAAGATGCATAGTTATGAATCATGTCATGAAACAAATGAATATGAATAGCTAAAACATAATTGATTGAAACACTATTTATTTGTGGGGATGGGAAATGACTGAGGGCATCAGGTATAAAATTAGCATTGCCAAGTTGATATTGAATTGCAAGCTGAAAATTCTTTATGAATGAAGCCCATTTAATGTGTCTCTTAGAAATCAATGGTTGATTTAATAAATGCTTATGCTTACTGGCTTATTTTGATTAGAACTATAGAACTGATAAGGTAATGTTTCCAAATTTTTAAAGCATGTATAACAACTAGTTCCTTATCATATGGACTATATTTCTTTTAAGAAGATTTAAGTTTTCTAATTTCAAATGCAATAGGATGATCATTTTGCATTAATACAGCATTTATACCTAAACCATTAGCATATGTAACTACATGGAAACATTGTGTAAAATTTAGAAATTGCAAAATAGGTGCATAGAAAGTGCGTGTTTGAGTTTTTCAAAAGATTGTTGTTCTACTAATCCCCATGCAAACTTTGACTTTTTCTTTTATAATAATGTGAGTGGAAGTGCTAAATAAGAAAAACCTTTTACAAACTTTCTATAAAAACTAGCTAACCCTATCAAAGATCATACATGATTCATAAATTGAGATATAGGATAATCTTCAGTTACTTTGATTTTCTTTGGATCTACATGAACACCTTGACTAGAAACAATATGGCTTTAATACTCTAATCTCTTTTGGAAGAAATAACTCTTTTTCAAGAGTGCCATAAAGTTTTCTTCTGCATAAAAAATTAAAGACATTTGATAAATGATTTTCATGATCATTGTCATTATCACTATAGATAAGTATACCATCAAAGAAAACAATAACAAAAGCTTGGTAATCAAGAAAAATGTTATTCATCATACACACACATGTACGAGGTGCATTTGTAAGTCCAAAAGACATTACCATGAATTCAAAATGACCAATTTTGAGTTCTAAAGGTAGTCTTGTAACTGTCTTTTTGTGTCATGCGTACCTAGTGATACCTAGGTTTAAGATCAATTTTACTAAAGAAATTGCTCCACAAAGTTTATCTACCAAATTATCTATCCTAGGAATAGAATATCCATTTTTAATTGTGATCTTATTGAGCACCCTATAGTCAATGCACATCCTATAGGTCTTGTTCTTCTTCTCTTCTAAAAGAACAAGTGCGCCAAAGGGTGAAGAAGTAAGTCTTATAAGTCCTTTGTGGAGTTGAAGCTTAACCTGATTAGCTATTTCTTTTTTATGTAAAGGTCCATGCCTATAAGGTGCTTTCAAGGAAGGAGAACTACCAGGGATTAAGTTTATACTATGGTCAAGAGATCCCCTAGAAGGTGGTAGTTTAGAAGGAAAATCATCCATAAAACAATCCTTATAAGAATGCATAAATGATTTATGTGCATTATGAAGTGTATGTGTATAATCAACTATGTTATTGAAAAAAACAATACATGAATTGTAGCCTTTCCTAAATGCATGTTTGACTTGAGTATGAATAATTAATGGAAATCATGCACTCCAGAAAAACAAATATCTTGATTGTTAGATTGAAAATTAATTGTGTGCATGTGATAATCAATGTATCGATTATAATGATGAAGAAAAGGTATACCAAGTATAACATCATATGATTGCAAAGGAGCCATTAAGAATGTGCATTCATCTATGTATGAACCTATACAAATGTGAATGTTATGCACTTCACTTGTAACATTTTATCTATTTCCTTGTAATGTACCCTTAACTTTATACATAGAAGGAAGTGGTTCTAATTGGAGACCTTGTAGTAGTGTATAAGAAATAAAATAATACGAACTACCATCATCATGTAGAATATTAACAACTTTACCATTAATAGTACCTTGCATGCAAAGTAAAGAGTGAATAGAAATTGTGTTATACCCAAGGTACTTAGATCGTTTTCCAATGCTTGTTCGCTCCAATCAAGTCGCATATCTTCAAGAACCACCTCTATGTTTCTTAGTTGAGCTCCGACAGGTTCTAATGTCGTTAATTTGGAACCTACATTGAGCTTTAGTATGACCAAACTTACTATAATGCAAGCAAGTAATAAAGAGCCTCTTTTGTTGAGCATCCATGGTCATAGTATGAAGGGTTGGAGGTTTTTTAGGGTGTAAGGGGGTTGTCTTGGGTACTGGTGCAAAATTGGATTGAGAAGGGTGCTAAAAAGTAGGAGAAGAAAAAGTAGTAAATGGATGCTTGAAAGGAAAATTGGGCTTGATTGGTTGTTGTCGTTGGCACATTTGTTGTAAGCAAATGGACTTGGTAATAGATTGAGAATCCTTCTCAAAATCATGTGCAAAAGAAATAGCTTCATAGAGAGTCATGGGACATAGTGTGTTTAGCTTAGCTTGAATTCCAATCTCCAAACCATCTTCATACTTTTGTTGCAAGGTAGCTTGAGGAAGCATTTCAAGCAAATGAATAAGTAATACTTGTTGCCAAAAACATTTAGTGTAGGTAGACATAGTGTCTCCCTCTTTCCATCCAAAAGTTGTCCATGATTGATGAGCATGTAAGTGGAATTGAGGAGGAAGGAAGGACTCCATTATCTTCTCTTGAAAGGTGGTCCATGTGGTGGGGTGGTTGCTCCTATGCCGTAAATCATTCCACCATAATTGGGCCTTACCAACCAAATAATTGTTAATAAATTTCACTTTCTCAATCTTAGAATATGATTCATCAAGATGAAAATCATCAAATTGGGATAGCCACTAAAGAACTAATTGGCCATCCTTTTGTCCATCAAATCACAAAAATTGGAAATTTTTTGGCATCAATCTTGGATTATGTGCCTTGTTTTAGAGTGGTGATAATGGCCTTCACCACCCTAACTAGGTTGTTTTCATCACTCTCTATTTCTTGGAATGTAGCATCCCATTAATTTATCTCATTTTGAGCATGCTAGAGATCATGTCATAAAAGCTCCAACTGTTGCTCAATTGGTATCTTTAGTGGGGGTGATGTACTTAAATCCCTTGGTATTTTTCGTAGGGCCTATGGACTTATATAGAACCAACACCTAGGACTAGACGGAATGATTGAGGGAGATGTCGAATCATGAAAGGACACCGCGAATCACAATCGGACATCGAGAAACCACCTTTGTAGACGTGCCTTGGACCTGATACCAGTATTTACTAGATCCCGCATATGCATGTATGTACAAGATAGTGTAGAAAAAAATCTCATAAAATTACTCACAAAATAGAAAGAGACAAGAGACTAGACACTAGATTGGGTACAATCTCACCTCCCCCCCCCCACATACTCTGATGGACAAGTCTATTAGAGCATGTGTATTTTTAGGTATTTTTCATTATGTCCTGAATAGAAGATACATGAGGGTAGCGCTTTGAAAAGCATGCATTTGAAAAAATATGCTTTATTTACAAAATCATTTCTTTTCAAGCGATCTACTAATTTTACAAAAATGTGGCTTTCTAAAATGATCTATTATTTTTACAAAAAATAACTAAAATACTATCTTTTAAATATTCTTCTAAATATCAAAAATACATCAATAAGCCAATGCGCATTAACACCCTCATGAGTCTTCACCTCCTAATTCAAAACAAAAATCACATTAAAATCCTCAAGACATTAAAAATCCATATAACATTCCATTATTCCGTAAAGTATAACATTAAATTTATCTTCCATTTCTCTCTCATATTGAAATTCCACTCATAGATTTGTTTTCCTTTTTTTGAAATATTCAATATACTACCCGAAGAGATGGAAAGTTATTCATGTTACGTTAAATCCAGAAGACCCCAATCATGAGGAGACATAATTTCTTGGACCTTGACTTTTGTGGAACCCTTGATTCCAAGTTACATGTAGATTTTAACAACATAATTACTTCAAAACTTGATTTGCACATCTCTAGATTTGGGATTGATTTTAGGTGATGATCAAGGCAAATAAGATGGAGCATTTCGACGAGTAAGAAAAAATCTACTAATGATGTATAATCAAAGCCTTTAAGAAAAATTAAAATGATAGGAAAAAATGAAACAAGTAGTAGGTTTTAGTATTGCATGGAAAATGATCATGTCATGAAGAGTTTCTTTAAGTAATTGCAAAAGAGGCATAGAAGAAAGAGGCTAGAACGGTTGTTGTATAGGCATCTAAACTTAAAAGAAAGTCTTCTTACCTTGTTTAGAATGAAGAATGTCCATTTACTCCTCATGAATGTCGTGACCTATCTTCTCATATATAGTCTCTGCTTACAATGTACTCTGATGTTTGGTATTTTAAGGTGCAACAAAGCATATTACATTGTTGTCCAATTGCTTCATTTTAATTTAGTTTCCTCCTACAAGGAATATTTTCACATGTGCTTAAAAATCCTCTTATCATGCCATGTAAGTTAGAAATATTATTCTTAACACTATTGATAATAGAAACTTCACACTCTCTAATGCTTTATCTAGTCGAGGCATTGCAAAAAATATATTATCAATTTGAGCATTATCCAAAATTGGTTTAGTTGCTCATTTAATTGATGATAAATGTATAGTTCTTGATCTCTCAAATGAACTTGATATTATTGCTTGTGGAAATTTATGACTTGGGATATAAAAGCTCATACATTATGAAAAATTTGAGAATCATTCAATAGGTATAGTTCATGATTTTGAAACTATTTCAAGTGGAGATATTTGGAATGCATTCTTCAATCATTTAAATTCTTCTTGTTTGGTTCATGTAAAAGGATATGAAACGATGTTCTCTTTTCCCAAGCTTCAAAGATCATCTAAGCATCGATGTAAGGTCTGCATTTGTAAAAGTACAAGGTTCTTCCTTTCTTAAGGATGATGATCTAGAGCTGCACATAGTGCAACTTCTTCACAATGATGTATGTGCTCCTATGCAGAAACTCCATTAGGCGATTACGGATACTTCATTAGTTTCATTAACAACTCGTCTATGCATGCATGAGTTTATCGATTGAAAGTGAACTGCAAAGTGTTTTTGTGCTTTATACAATCCTTACTAATGGCTGAAATTATGTCAAAATGCTAAATGGGAAGCCTTAGTTTTGATCAAGGGGAAGTCTATGTCTTTGGATTTGAATCCATTTTAAGAAGGTAGGACAAAAACTCAGATCCATTTCCTTCGAGGAAGAGAAATGATGTCAATCAAAATGTGTATACTAAAAAAATAGACTTCACTATATACATTTTGGCTTGAGGTAGTTATATCTTCAAGATATGTGCTTAGCACGTGTATCATCGAAGAGTTGCACTCTATCCTGCCATATGAGGCTTGGCATAGTTGCAAACAATAATTTTTTCATTCACATGTTTGTGGTTGTCTAGAATATGCATTAATACTTGAAAACCATTGTACAAAATCGGAATATAAGGGTATTAAGTTTATTTTTGTTGGGTGAATTTTGAAAGGAAAAGAAATAATTTGTATTATCCACATGGTAAATGCATTTTGTTTAGTAATGATGTTTTTTGTGGGAGATGTAATTGAGCACTTATGTTCATGTACCATTGAGAAATCTTTGACCTTGATAGATGTGTATGATATTTTTCTTCCCCCTTTCATAGGTGTAGAATGAAATTCTACTAATGTTTAGCAGTTTTGCGTCCTTTAAAAGATTCAACCAAGATGTGGATCATTCTATTTATGATGCAAATTTACATGATGCACTTATTGTTGAGAGACGTGACATTGAAAGGGAAAATCTATGCCTAGATGGTTGATGCAAACTTTAAGGCTCTTATAATGATTCTTTTGCATCTGACGTTATGCAATGGTCACATAAAGTATTTGCGATCAGAATGATCCTATTTCTTTTGATGAAGCACAAAACTCAAAAAAATGAATGTTTGTTTTGTAACTAAGATATTATGGTATTATGATGAACAGTATTAAGTCTTTGTGTGACTTACCTAAGAAACAAGGTCCCTTGGCACTAAATAGGTAGACAAGGTGAAACTAAGCCGGATGGATCAAGTGATAGGTATAAGGCTAGGATCATCTACAATTGTCATGATATAAAGAAGGACATTGATTTTTGTGAGATCGTTTCTCCCAAGTTCCAAATGACAATGGCTCATAGCATCTCTACACTTGCGAATCCTCATGGTTTGAATGTACATCGATTAGACACCAAAACTTCATTTCTCAATGGTAGTTTACATGAATAAGTTGATATACTCTAGCCCCATGGTTTTATGTAGAAAGGGCATGAAAACAAAGTATGCAGGTTGAAAAAGGCATTCTATGCACTGAAGCAAAAACTACGTGCTTGATATGAAAAGTTACATGAATAGATTCTAGCACATGGATTTCATTAGATTCCACTTGACAACACCTTATATATGAAGCATGAAAATTATGTTCTTTTGATCATTCATGTATATCATAATGATATTTTTTTTTTCATTAATCCTAATGAAAAAAAAATTGTTCAATTTAAGGCTGAATAAAATGTCTCTTTCAAGATGTTAGGTTTATCTTTATTAAACAACTAAATCCATACAAGTTAATGGGGGATTATCATTGCCTCAAAAATATTACATTGGCATATTGGAACATTTTATTCTTGAAGATTGCAAACCTATTTCCATTTGCATGGAAATATATTTATGGCTAAGTATTCATGAGCCTAGACATCCCTTTTATCTTGTTGTCTATCAAAAAGCTATTGGATTCTTGAAATACTTATGCATAATCTGGCTTGATAGTGAATTGCCTCTCTCTCTTGCATGCATATGAGTAGGATTATCAATACATAAAGCACAGTGACTTTGGTGTGTGTCTATGTTATTGGAGATGTGTGTTTATCTATGTGAAAGTGGACTAATATATAAGTGCATAAATATATATAAATGCATCAATGTGTCTATGTGTATATGTATGTAGCTGTTATTATGTGCAGGTATGTAGGTTGTATAGACCTATATGTGCCAGTTTAAATGTATGTAGGGTGGATTTGATTATATTCCTATGTGTGAATGTAGATTTATTTTTATGTATGTATTTAAAAATATATCTAAGTGTCTATAAACATTTATGAGCTTATAGAAACCTATGTACATGTGCATTCAAGTGTTTGTGTACAATTAAGTGTGTTTTGTATTTGATTTTTTCAATGTGTCTTTTATCAGGCATGTGCATCTTCTATGGGGAGGGGAGAGAGAGAGAGAGAGAGAGAGAGAGAGAGAGAGAGAAAAAGAGAGAGAAGCCAAAGATGGAAGTTGCAAGTATAATAAACATTGGAAATGAAGGATGAATGCCTGTAGAGGGAGGGGAGAGAGAGAGAGAGAGAGATCGGAATATTACCTCAATTAGAGAAAGTAGGGGAGAGAGAGACACACACAAAGAGAGAGAGAGAGAGAGAGAGAGAGAGAGAGAAAGCTAGGGATAGGGAATGATTAAACTATAGAGCAAGACTATGGTGTGCACATACCACCATCTCTTCCTTTGTCTAGACACTAAACAATGCCTTCTGAGACAAAATCTAGAGGACCTCCTCATTTTCCCATCCGGTGGTTGTGGTAAACTTTAAAACAAAACTAGATGATGCTAAAATTAAGCAGCACCAACACATTTCTCTCTCTTTTAAGAAGAAGGACTAGGATAGATAACATTAGAATGGGAGGGATCCTCTATTTTTGACATAAAACCAGTTTACCACTTTCATTTTCCTTTTTTATTTTACCAAAAAATGTTGGCTAAAGAGTTGGTTTAATGGGCATGAATACTTGCAATAGGGGGACTTTCAATGTCTATTAGGTTGCCAATAATCTAGATGAGGAATTAGAAAAGGCAAGGAATCACACATGCAAAGGAATGATTGCCATAGAGTGTGTGTGTGTGTGAGAGAGAGAGAGAGGGAGGGAGGGAGGGAGGGGGATATATATATATATATATATATATATATATATATATATATATATATATATATATATATATATATATATATATATATATATATATATATATATATATATATATATATAGAGAGAGAGAGAGAGAGAGAGAGAGAAGAGAGAGAGATAGAGAGAGAAAGAGAGAGAGAGAAGAGGGGGAGAGACAAAGAGAGAGAGACACACAAAGAGAGAGATGTTGATATATTTAGGTAGTGCTATGTGTGAACACACTAGGACTCTCAGGGCACTTTATTCCCTTTAGGAGGTTTTTTTCCCCCGGCTTGTATATATTCCTATAGGCCTAAGGGGTTACTGTAAGCCGCCGGATTTGCAATTGTAAAATCTGACTCTTAACAAACCGAAAGGTCGTTGCGTAAATGTGGTAACCTTGATTGATGTTGTAACCTTTATATAAATCAATGAAAAAAGATGCTTCGGTGACACTCAGAGGAGTCGCCAGACTGTTCGTCTAGTTGATGATGTCTGTGTAGTTTCCGTGGTGTGTTTGAGAACTCTGAGTTATTCTATGTCTTTCTATTGTGTTTGATTATCTGCACCTGTACGGTACAGATTGAGTTACTGTTATTGTCTCTATTGTTTATAGTAACTATGTTTGGATCAGCTCTTAAGTTAGACAAAGTGATTTTGTATTACGGTAATGATAGTTTCGCCACTGTCTGTTGAGAACGCATCAACTGGATTGTAATCGGTAGATTTTGGAAGAGTCTAATTACACATAGTAAGATTGTAAGAGTGTAACCAGAGTCTTGATAAGTAAGTTGTATTGACAGATATTTTTAATGTTAGATTACGATCATGTGAGTGAGTTGATTTGGGAAAATCAAGTATAGGGAATCTGTTTAACAGACCCCTTCCACTCCCAAGAACCCGATATATGTTTAAACGCGTCTCTGATGGCAAGACCCACGTTTAACACTGGCACCGTCTGTGGGAAAGTGGCACCAAATTGTTGCAAAGCGATTATCGGAAAGTGGCACCAGAGCGTTGTAAATTGATTGTGAGAAAGTGGTCATAGATTGTGAATCGACGAGTAGTACGCAAAGTATTGCAAACGTGATATATACCGGTTACTCGTTCCGGTGAAACATACCTGAAGTATAGGAGAAACGAACAGTATTGGGCGATACTTAATTTGCTAAGGATGCCCCCAGGAGCTAGAAGTGCAGATAAGTTTAACCCAGTTGTCCAGGAAGCGAAGAACGATAGTAGTGATTCCGGTAGCATTCCGGTGGAACGTAGTGCTATTTCCGCAAATTTTGGTGCGATTTTGGCACAGTCTGTTGAAGATATAGTAACTCCAGAGTCTACTAGGACGCAGTATGCAGTTAACTTAACACCATCTAGACAAGATTCGAGTTTGTCTGAGGATAGAAGCGTGTTGGCCAAAGAAATCAGTGAAGGTGAAAAAATACCTTGTTTTGGTGAAATTTCGACAAATTCTAGTAATATTTCTGTCCCAGTTTTAGAGAGTTCACAGTCTCCCGGTGACGGTTTACCATTTCCTGGTGAATCTTCATTCCGGTCACCACTATTCAGAGTAAGCTTCCCTATATTTGATATTAAGGAGGAAGGTATCTTATTCGAAGCTGAAATCCGAAAGAGATTGAATGATATTACCAAGCCGGAGAGTGCACAGGTTGACGATACAGATTCCGACGGTCAAGAAATTCAACCTCGGAACTCAGGAGATAGTAACAATACAACAGCAACCATGAGTGGGCAACAACAACAACAGCAACAACATCTACTTCCACCTCGTCCGGTTCCGACAGGAGTTACCTACACAAAATTCGGTGGATTTCAAGGTGATGATCCTGATGCTCATGTACGAACTTTTGAAATTAGTTATGCAGTACTTAATCATCCACCCGATCCGGCATACAAGGCCATAGTATTCCAGTCAACACTTGTTAATGAAGCCACCAGGTGGCTTACAGAATATGATATCAACCATTTCGGTACCTATGAAGCAGTAAGAGATGCGTTTCTGCAGAGATTCTGGCTAAAGAAGAACCCTGCCGAAATTTTTGATTACCTGCAAAACAGTAGACAGAAGTTGAATCAAACAGTGCAGGAATATGCGACCCTATTCAGAACTCATTTGAGACAACTACCGCGGCCCATGCAAAACTGTCGAATGATGTCATCACGTAGTGGTTTATTAATGGTTTGACTCCGCAGCTCCGACAGATCATGATCATTCGTTGTGTGGGAGCTATGACACCAGATGCGGTTATTGCAATGGCCCTACAACTCGAGAATAAGGTTGGAGGTTTTACCGAAGATTTGGAGTGGTTAAAATCCAGTAAAAATGTTGCAGAAGATCCGGCTAGACAAATGTATTGCACCATGTGCAAGAATTCAGGGCATACCAGTGCCACTTGTGCACTTAATCAGATGTATTGCGCTATCTACAATACAACCAACCATTCCACCAAAAACTGTGCCTATAACGCCAAAGTGTAGGGAACAGCAACAGTAAATGCAATTTTACAAGAACCAGGACAGCCTGCCACCCACTATGTACCAGCTCAGAGGAGAAATAATCAGCAGCAAGGATACAAAAATTATAGAGGACAGAGGAATACCAACTATAATGGAAATCGTTGGCAGACAGGAACATCACAAGAAGGAAATGCCTTGCCACCACCTCGCTGTCATTTTTGCGGTGAATTTGGTCACAACAGAAGATTCTGTAAAGATGCAGCCGAATATGATCAGAGGAAAAAAGAGCGTCAGAACCCAATGACAAATATGGTTCATATCACACCAATAGAAACACAAGCTTCAGTAATTCACACCAGATCTGGTAAGTAGTTGCAACCCGCAGCTGAAGTATTTGAACCGGGTATTCGCGAACAGAGAATGTATGACAAAGCTAGTCAATGGACCACCACAGAACCTACAGTGTTCCCAGATCCAATTCCGGTGACACAAGTTGCACTCACAAATGAAGGTTCGTAGGAAAAACATTCTACTCCGATAACGAATGCATCATCTTCAGAATCAGTAAAAAGTACAAGTCAAGTAGATAAGGCATGGGAAATTTTATCTAAGGCATCCATTACTCTTCCTCTTGGACAATTACTTGCATTAGTACCAGGAGTTCGGCAACAATTCCAGTAGTAGTTCAGTTCTGCGTCCTCTTGCATTCCAGCAACAGGGACAGTACAACCGGAAACTGATTCTACGGTGGATCACTCGGTTCCTTTAATTACGATATGGTACAAAAATCATAAAATTACTCAAGTATTAGTTGATGGTGGATCTGGTGTAAACATAGCTACTACAGCACTTTGTAAAAAGTTAGGATGGACCGAAATTGAGCCTCTCCAGTTTTTTGTTAGAATGGCCGACCAATCCCGAGTCCACCCAGTAGGACTTGTACGGAATGTCCCAATCACTTTGCAGGGTACAACATTTAAGATGACGTTCGTAGTTTTAGAACTACCGGAATCTAGTCTTGATTATAATCTTCTTTTTGGTCATCCTTGGTTGAAACAAGCTAAGGTTATACAAGATTGGTCAGCTCAGGAACTCACTTTCAAAGACAATAACCGAAAATATGTTGTAAAATTAGATGCTATTCAGCCCTATGAACTACATGCTAGACCTTATGTGGGAGAACCAGTTCACATGTTAGATGGTTTATCCGATGAGGAGGAAGAAGAATTTTTGAAGAATAACATAGATTTAATTTCCTTACGGACTGTTGATCTACGATATGTTGTAGATAACTAGAATCCGGCAATTTGTACGGTGGTGCCTGTGACTGAAGAAGTAGAGATAGAGGATACTGCTGCTAAGGATGAAGCTACTATACAGCAACTTTTGCAGTTAGTCGATGATTCTGGAAACCCTCATCAACTCTATGTTTCTGATGTCCCACTAAAGCATTGAAGTCTATCACTCCATATGATGCTTGGCATGGTTGTAGGCCATATGTTGCTCACTTGTGTGTTTTCGATTGTCTAGCATATGCATTAGTGCTTGAACAACATCGCAAGAAATTGGATGATAAAGTAGTAAAATGTACTCTTGTTGGGTTCAATTCTAAAAGCAATGGATATCATCTATATCATTCGTAGATTAGACTCATTTTGGTTAGCCGTGATGTTGTTTTGTGAAGGATGCTATCGAGCCATTACTTTCACGTACTAAGGAGACATCTTATAGCTCCAAAGACATGTATGATACTTTGCTGCCTCTTTTTATAAGTGGACAGTCTACTATTGGTCCAAATGAGGCAACTTTTGAACCTTTACAGGTTTCATTTGATGATGCTGATCATTCCATTGTTGATGTAGATTTACATGATATACTTGTTGATGAGAGAATTGACATTGAGGAGGCAAAAACTATGCCAAAATGGCTAGTGCTGACTTTGTGTGATAGAAATAAGATGCACCTCTATCATATAGTATTTGTTTAGGCTCTCATAGTGTCTCTTTTGCATCAAATTGCTATGCTATGGCTGCCTCTAGTCTTTTTTATAAGAATGAACCTATTTCATTTAATGAAGCACAAAAGTCTAAAATTTGGATGGCTATTATGCAATCAGAATATGATGCTATCATAAAAAATGGTACCTGGTCTTTATCTGACTCTCCTCCTGGCAAGAGGGCCATTGGCACTAAGTGGGTATACAAGCTGAAGTGTAAGCCTGATGGAATAGTTGACAAGTACAAGGCTAGGCTTGTTGCAAAGGATTATGTGCAAGAAAGAGGCATTGATTTTGATGAGAACTTTGCACCTACATGCCGAATGACTATTCTTCATAGCATCTGTACGCTTGTAGCTCATCATGATTACAATGTACATCAACAGTCCAACTGGGGAGCACTCCATATGTTAAGCATGAAAATTATGTGCTTCTGATCATTGTTGTGTATGTTGATGACATGTTATTCACTGTTCCTCATGAGAAGTATATTGCTGATTTTAAGGCTGATTCACATGCCTCATTTGAGATATCAGATTTGGGGCATTTGCACCATTATTTAGCCATTTAGTTTATGCACATTGATGGTGGAATAGCTTTGTATCAAACCAAATATATTGACACATTATTGCAGCATTTTGGCCTTGAAGACTAAAAACCTATTTGCCATGCCTATGGAGACAAGTTTATGATTGAGTTTTCATGATGCGAGAAATGCATTTGATGTTGTTCTCTATCAGCAAGCTATTGGATGCTTGATTTACTTATGCACTACTTGGTGGGATATTCAATTTGTTGTCTCATAGATGAGTAGATTTATGCATTGCCTAGATGTCAAGCATTGGCAAGCAATGAAGTGCATCTTTTGCTACTTGAGTGGTACCTTACTACCTACGTTTTCTTATCCCAATGGGGATCATTACCGCCATATTTACATGCTTTTTTTTACTCTGAGTGGGCTAGTTGCTATGACACTTGTGTGTCCACCACTAATTTCTACTTCATGCTTGGTAGCTCATGCATATCTTGGTTGAGCAAGGAGCAGCCTGCTTTGACTACTTCCGGTTGTTAGGCTGAGTATAGGGTAGCTTTCACAATGATTGTTGAGTGTGTGTGGCTCAGATGCCTTATGGCTGATTTGGGTGTTGGTCAATCTTCTACCACCACGATCTTCACTCTTAGTGAGAGCACATTGGCAGTTGCAAGGAACCCTGTATTCCATTCTCACACTAAGGACATTGAGATGCACTATCAATATGTCAGGGAGAGGTTCTCTACTAGAGAAATCAGTTTGGCATATGTTCCCACATAGGAGAACATTGCAGACCTTTTCACAAAGGCTCTACCCAAGAAGAAGTTTGAAGCTTTCCACAAAGCTTTGGGCTTACTTCTTTTTGTTGATTGATTCCACATAGCTTGGCACTTCCTTATACATGAGTGCAAGCTCCTTGTTCACCCCATTAGTCTGAGGAGGTATTGGTTGATATGTTTAGGTAGTGATGTGTGTGCAAACACTAGGACCAATGGCCTATTTTTTCCCTCTTTAGGAGGTTTTTCCCACTGACATGTATATACGCCGATATCCCTAATGGGTTACTTATCTTTGTACATTCTAGTGGTAATACATGCAATATTATGTGTTGTGCTCCAAGCTTCTTCTTCTTCTTCCTTGTGTTTTTCCCATGCTTCCGCAAACCTCAAACTCCAACTAGAGAGAGAGAGAGAGAGACAGAGAGAGAGAGAGGCAGGGAGGGATGGGGGGAGAGAGAGGGAGAACGAGAGAGAGAGAGAGGAGGAGGAGGGAGGGAGGGATATATATATAAACACACACACACACATATATATATACATATATATATATATATATGTGTGTGTGTGTGTAGGTAGAGAGAGAGAGATAATGAGACAGAGACGGAGAGAGAGGGAGTATAGAGAGGTGAATGCCGTTGTTGTACATGGATAGATCAGAGAGAGAGAGAGAGCTTGCACAAGATCTATATGTGGTCCACTAATTACAGGTGGAAAGAAAATGTACAAATGTGAATTGTAGGAAAGAGGGCATTTATTCCAAGTTTTACATAGAAAAAAGAATATATTGCAATTTTGAGATAATGTTGACAAGTTGTAGGATAGATTTGAAGTACATGTGGTCACAGATCCATCCTTTCTATCAAGGAAAGGAGACAACCATCTCATGTTATGCAAACCATGTTGATCACTTCAATGAAGGATTAGCGATCATTCATATCTTTTTGTTGTCCTTGTCCTCACAGAAGGTGAGGTTGAGAATGAAAAGAAGGAGTTTCTTGTCAAGGGACGAAAGGGTGGAAAGATATAGATCTAGTTTGTAGCATGCTATTTGGGGTGTTTCTAATATCCTTTCACATATTTACAAAAACACATGCTCAAAAGCCTTCTTAAATAGGAGAAATGGGCTCGGGATCTTGTGTCTCCTCATCTATCCTTGGATCATCTCTTCTCTTAACCTTCCACTTCTTTTGTTTTGTCTTTCCATGGCCGTTTGGTGCTCCAAATCACTCCATATGGATAAGTTGGTGCTTTTTTTTGTGTATTCGAGCTCTTAAATCATATTTTGGCTTTGGTTCAAGGCATAAGTAACTTACCACATTTACTTCAACACTCTCTTTCAAGGTTATGAGTGCAATATCTATATCTTCAACAACTATCCTTCCATTGAGCTAACAAAAGATGGCGTAAATACATAAACTATGAGGAGTTAAATGATTACACTTGATGATGTGCCAAGACACACATTTGGAGCTTGCACAAGTTCGATAAGGCTTTCAACACTAAGCCTCAAGGTAGAATTGGGAGTACACACAATTTTCTACAAGTTCTCCTTTTTTCTGTTTGCTTCCATTTCGCTCTCATAGGTTGATGATCTTTCTTCTTTGCTTCCAAGATTGTTTGTCTTCTTTGAAGCTTCACATTTACTTCTTTGCCTCTCTTCAAGAGCTCGTCTTGAATCCCTATCTTAAACCATGCTTCATACAGACTTATAGAATCAAATGAGATAACCTTGGCTGCATCTATCATTGTTCATTCATTCTCTTTCTTTTTTTCCAATCTTTGCATGGATTCATTTCTTCTAAGCTTTCATGCTTTTCTTTAATCCTTCTTTGTCTTTGAATCATCTTCAACTTTGTCCATCACTATAATGTTTTCATCTTCATGTTCCTAAAGCTTTGGTTTATGACCTAAAGTGGATTCTTCTTGATTCTAAAGTCTTCAAAAGTTTTTTCTGCTCTTCTAACTTTTGAAAGCCTTCTTATAAGTTTTTGTGCTAAAATTTTTTTGTTCATGCATGTGTTTTTACTATCCTATGGATGCTCTTTGCTGTCTTTGTGATGTATGATGGTTAATGCACACAAATGAGAGGATCTTGGCCTAAACATACTCAAAACAAGCCTAAGTAACTCAAAATAACCTTTATAAACTTCCTAATCTTTCAATATATTGATTTACATCACCATACTACTTTGAAACATCATTCTCAAAACACTATGTCAAAATAGATAACTTTGTGTGTATAAACTAGCTTGAGAAAACCTTTTACTTATTGAAGAAGGCATTAAATATTTTCTCAGAGCTCACATTCTAATAGAAATTGGAGAAAGAAATCTTTCACACATTACGATCAAGTTTTTAGTGATCTAGTTATTTCCTAAATTTTTCAGGACTATACTCAAGCAATGTGCATAAGAAGTCAGAAGGGTAATCCCAACTTTTTAGGAAGAAGGAGATACACTAACGCAATAACATTAGTTTAGTCACAACTCAAGATCTATTGATCCCATGACTATGAAACTTTGTATGTATGCTAAAAACAATGACATATTTATAATCCAATCGATAGATTGGATGCTAAAATCATACAAAATGGAAATGTCTTAGAGAACTTGAAATACTTTACTCAATGTACTCTAATAGTAGTAGAGATACAAGTAGCTATGAAAATGAAGCATAAACTATTAATAATTGGGAAATGATAGAATGAGAGATGAAAGGACTCCAATAGCATTGAGACAAGACATAAATAACTTAGAACGAGTGTGATGATCATCTCATTTTCCCATGGCTAAGGCGACTAGTGTATATATACATTTTTTCTCCATAACTCTTGAGAGATCCTACCTAAAACTGATCCAAATATTTAAGAAGTAGTCTGGATTTTGAATTCAAATGAAGTCCTTAACTCTATGCTACTATGAATGTAAAATTATGCCCCATATATCAAGAGAAATCCTTTGTGCCTAAGTCAAACACTTAGGCTTTCTTAATGCACCAAAAACTCCCCCTCAAGTGTAAGACGCTTGAGCATTCAATTCATTGATATTTTCTGAATTCCAATCATACCTTTTAACCTATTTAATTTCTCAACTTCCAATGCTTTCGTTATCATATTTGCACACTATTGTTGAGTGGATAAATATGAGAGTTCAATTTTGTTTCTTGTCATTTTTTTCCTAACATAGTGACAATGCACCTCAATTTGTTTGGTCCTAGCATGTTAATTTGGATTTGCAGCAAGGTGAACGAATCTTTTATTGTCTCCAAAAATATGAGGATTAGAAGACTTTATACCCAGTTTTGTGTACGAAGTCTTCATCCACATGGATTTATGAGTTGCATTTTTCAAAGCTCTATATTCAAATTTAGTTGATGAAAAGGAAAGAATGGGTTGCTTCTTGGATGACCATGAAATGAGCTTTGTACTTAAAATGTAAGATACTTCATTATTCTCTTAGATACTTCCATGTGTGGTTTCCTATGACTATGCATGAATTGAACTTGTTTTATTGTTTCCTTTAGATACTTCATATTATCTTAGCTACTTCCATGTGTGGTTTCCTATGACTATGCATCAATAAATGCAAAACACTTAGACTATCACAAATTTCTACCCTAGTGATTGTTGCATACTTCAAACTTCCCATGAAGCTTTGGTAGCGATTTCCACCTTGAATTTGGATAGCATGTCTTTGATGTATTTCTTTTGGCTGAGATACATACCCTTCTTTGTATATCCAACTTCCAAGCCTAGGAAGTATGTGAGTTTTCATAGGTCACTAACCTTAGATTCCTCTATTTGTATCTTCATCCTTCTAATACCTTCAACATCATTACCTATGAGCCTTATATCATCTACATATACACAAAGGCATATGACCTCCAAGATTCTTGTTGATAAAGATTGAAGGGTCTACTTTGCAATCAATGAAAACCTTATGCTTCAAATATGTCACAAATCTATGATTCCAAGCCCTTGAAGTTTGCGTTAAACCATGTATGGCTTTCCTTAACTTGCATACATGCTCAAGAAAATGTGAATCTTTATATCTAGGAGGTTGATCAATATATACCTCTAGATGTCAATCCATTCATAAATTCATTATTCACATCTATATGATCGATCTTCCGATTCCTCGAAGCTACAATGCTCATAAGCACTTTGAGTAGTGGCATCTTTGCTACACGTTAAAAGGTCTCTTCATAGTTAATTCCTTGGGATTGATCATACCCTTTAGTCGCATATATAGTTGGAGTCTTGGGAACTATCACAAAACCTTAGAAGAAGATGGTTGAACCATACCTTAAGAGAGAGGATAAGGAAGTTATCCTAATCCATTGCTTTTGGTTCTAATGGTTAGCCTATACTACATCTAGCTACGAGGTTATGAGTTCAATTCTCAACATTGGTATTAGGGCCTAGTTGAGAAACTTGGGCAACAAACAGGTGAGGAACCTAATATGTGGGCACTTGAGCAGTGCTTGAGCATGGACAAGTCTAAAACTAGGCACAGACAAACGTGCATAGGCACTTGGACACTAATGAAGGGTTGGATCAGTACAAAATAGGCTCACGTAGTAGAATTTCGGTTTGGTGGAGGGGCTCAAATCCCTTATTTTTATCGATGAGACAGATAAGATTCGCTACAAAAAATTAGGAATAAAGGAAATATAGATGGAGTGAAAAGAAGATGGACAAAGAGAGGTAACGACTCTATGTGTGTATGAGTGTGTGGGAGAAAGGGAGAGCGAGAGATAGACAAAGAGAGAGAGAGAGAACCAATCTCTAGTACTATATTTTTATACCTGCACACCTATGAGAGCATAACGATAGTGGTCGTTCAAAGGAAACAGCTCCTTGTCACGACCTTTCAAGAAGCCTTAAATAAACCATAAGAAATCCGTATGCGAAGCCTGAAGGCATAAACCCATGGATGAAGAGGGTCTAGTAGACAGAGAGCGAGCTCCCAATCATGTTTGTGCCCTCAACCACAAGCTCACTCGAGTCCTCCCTCTCTTCTATCAGAGGCTCTGCCTATGAGCTTTGTCTGTGCCTTGTAGGCTCTCTCCCTCGAGCGTTTGTCCCCCCTCACCACTCTTTGGGGGTCTATCCCTTGTTGTGGGAGTTCCCCCTCTCAGGTGGGGGAGTATGTCGCTATTGGATGTTATTTGCAAGAGTTCAACATTGATCTCCTATGCAGATATTGCTTGTACGCCGGAGTGCTCCCACATGCAGCAAGTTTTCTTAGGTGAAAGATCCTTTCACGGCTTCGTAGAATGACTAGGACCTTCTCATTGTGCACGGTAATGGATGACATTATGAATCCACCCAAGGTATGTCTGATGCTCCCTCTAATCACACTCCTCTAGAGAAAGGTAAGAGACTAGCAGAAGAGAGCCCTCATGTTTTAAACGTTGAGAACCATGAGATTAATGAAGATGAAGAGTTTATTATAGAGAGGAACTCCCTCTCCAACTGGCATGCCCAGTTGTCTCAGAGAGTTGTCATTGGCCTCTATCATGGGCCCAAGCCCGCTCAAGATGTTCCAAGAAGTTGGATTAAAGCCAACTGCGAGTCTAGAGGTCTTTATGTGAAACAAGTCCAATATATGCCAAATAATTACTATCTATTCATTTTCGGTGATTCGAATAGTGCTCTAAAAGTAATCACTAAGGGGCAATGTCTTGTCAGAAATGTTCCTATCTCCTTTTTAAGGTGGTATATGGGTTTCAACCCTAAAGGCCCCAAGCCAACTAAACTGCCCATATGGGTAGATTTTCTTGATCTGCCGGTTGACTTCTACCCTTGATTAAATAAATTAGGTTCCGTGCTTGGGAAGGTCCTAGGGCAAAAAGCTAGGTCAAGTGGGATTAACCCTAAATGGGATCCTCAATTAATGATTGAGATTGATGACTCCAAACCTATCAAGCAATCCATACAGATCAAGGACGCAGAAGGTTTATTCCTCCATGAATAGCATACCATTTATAGCAACCTACCTAATTCTTGCTTCAAGTGTTTTAAACATGGTCATCTTATTAAGGATTGTCTCTTGCTTAAGGGTGCTTAAAAAGAATCTAAGGCCAAAGAACTAGTTCGAGAATCAGAAACCAAAGATGTTTCCCCTAAAAATACCCCCTTCAATTCCCCTACTGAGCATCAAACTGTCAAAAAGAACATCCCTAAACAATTGAAAAAGAAAACAGGTAAGTATGCTAATCCTTACAGTGTTCTTTTAGATGTTTCTAACCACTCTTTCATTGAGGAGTTGGAAGCAGATAAGGAAAACATTCCTATTAATCAGAAGTGTGAAATGATTCTATTGGACTCTCCTAGGGCCTAGGTGGAAGAAAAAACTAAAAGCTCAAAAGGTTGGCAAGTTGTGGCTAAAAAAAATAATTGTAGTAATATCAACAACAGGTAACCTCTTGAGAATAATGATGATATTATCATGGAGGAAATCACTAAAGTACACATAGAGATACTTGAAAAAAATGGCTCATGAGCCTCTAGAAGATGAGGAGTCCCCCCTCTCCCAAAACAAGGTAAATGATATAGTCATCAAGCTTCAAGGCTAGCCAAAAAGGAAAGAGGTTGAGAGGACCTCAGGTTCTAGTTTGCAGCCCAACAAGGGAACAAAGATCTAAAAGCCTTCTCATTTGTGGTTTCCCTCTCTTTCTTTTCCATGGACTCACTAAACATAATCTCTTTTAATACTAAAGGCTTGAATGATCCTGTCAGGGTGAAGATCATCAACTGCTGGATAAAGAATCTCTCCAAGATTCTTGATGTACTTTGTCTTTAAGAGTTGAAGATTGGTGGGCCCAAGCTTGACTCCCATTTAAAAATGGTTAACGGTGACTATGAATGGCACTTCATTGAGCACATGCAGCGTAAAGGAGGGGCTGCTCTTGGCATTAACTCGAAGCTTAGTCATCTTATCAAAGGGAGGGCCAAAAGCTCATCCAATCAATGGGTTGCTGTTAACTTTGACTCCCCTTTGAATGTGTGCATTGATAGTTTTTATGCATCCAACTGTAGGCAAACAAGAAGTAATTGTTGTGAAGAGTTGAAAGCCATCAAAGGTAATATTTGTTTAATTGGAGAATTCAACATGGTTACTAACATTTTTGATAGTCTTAATAGAAAAGGATCTTGTATTTATGGTGTGGAAAAGTCTTGTTGGTTTTCTCTTTGTCATCATCATGACTTGATTGACCACTCTCAGCACACTGGTATCACTTGATATCATGATCAATCCAATGGGAAGGCCTTGGAGCTAGGGTTGACAGGTGCAACATAAACTCCTCTTTTGGTAGTGTAATAGGCCTCTTTTCTAGTGAAATAATTCATTTTGAACTTTCTGAATTTCATTGTGGGTATATAATGAATAATTAGGTCATTTTATGCATGTTGGAAAAATTTTGGGTTGACAAGTTTCATATTCTCTCTCTAGACCTTATTTGCATCATGTTTTCTAGTCAAATTTGGAAGGTGAAGATGAAAGAATTAGGAAAAACTCTGTATGAGAGAAAAGTAGAGCTAGTATAGGAGAATAAAAGTGTCTGAGTGAAATTTTCATGAATCATGTTTTAAGTACCGCATTTAGGGTCCTACATTTAGTTCATTGTAAAAAAATATCTTGATTTTACTCTCTCTCTAGAATTTTGAAAGTTGCAGGGCTGAAAAGTGGCACTTGGAGGTGGATTTGGACCACGGACGTCACTAACACTATTATAGAGATCACAAAATTGAATAAAAGTGTCTCTCACAAGATTAAGCTAATTCCTCACCATTTTTGCGTTAGAGGGCTTTGAAAAGTGCCATTTTCCAACACTTTGAATGTTGCAAGAATCTTTGTAAAAGAAATTTTTTGATTTCATGGAATGCCTAAAAGCATAATTTCTGATAGAGACTCTAGATGTACGTAAAACTTATGGAAAGGAACATTTGAATCGATTGGAACTGAACTTTGTATGAGTATAGCTTTCCATCCACAAATTGATGGGGAAACCGAGAGGGTTAACAGGGTAGTTGAAGATATGTTGTGTATGTATGTAAATGAAAAGCAGGATAATTTGAGTGAATATTTACCTTTGGTTGAGTTTGCATACAATAGTGCATGGCATGCATCTATAAAAATGACTCCGTTTGAAGCTTACGGTTATAATTGTTTGATGGTTATAATTGTTTGACTCCACCTTCTTTTTTAGGGTTTCCAAATAAACTAGAAGTATCCAAAGAAATGCTTGAGAAGATGGATGAAGAACTTGGAAAAATTAAGAAACACATAAAAGAAGCAAAGAAAAGACAAAAGAAGTTCTATGATTCAAAGAGAAGACCACTTGAATTTCAAGTTGATGATATGGTATTTCTTAAAGTTAATCCTCACCGATCTAACTTGTTGCTAGGGAAGGATAATAGACTTTCTCCTCGATACGCAGGTCCTTTTAAAGTTTTGAAAAAGATTGGGTCTCTTGCTTATTTGGAATTACCTAAACATTTAAATGTGGATCCTGTATTTCATGTTAACTTACTTAAAAGATATGTATCAAATGTTGCTCATGTTTTGCATGACAATTATAAGCTGAAAGATGATAGCTCTTTTGAGCTTCAACTGGAAATAATATTAAATAGGAAGGAAAGTTTTCTTAGAAATAGATCTATAGTAGAAATTTTGGTGAAATAGCACTCATAACCAGTAGAAGATTCGATTAGGGCGAATTTAGATGATTTTCTAACACATTATCCTTCTTTCCAACTCTGAGGACCGAGTTCTTAAAGGGGGGAAGAATTGTAATAGGCCTCTTTTCTAGTGAAATAATTCATTTTGAACTTTCTGAATTTCATTGTGGGGATAGAATGAATAACTAGGTCATTTTATGCATGTAGGAAAAATATTGGGTTGATAAGTTTCATATTCTCTCTCTAGACCTTATTTGCATCATGTTTTCTAGTCAAATTTTAAAGGTGAAGATGAAAGAATTAGGAAAAACGATGTATGAGAGAAAGAGCAAGTATAGGAGAATAAAAGTGCCTGAGTGAAATTTTTGTGAATCATGTTTTAAGTACCTCATTTAGGGTCCTACATTTAGTTCATTGTAAGAAAATGCCTTGATTTTACTCTCTCTCTAGAATTTTGAAACTTGCAGGGCTCAAAAGTGGCATTTGGAGGTGGATTTGGACCTCAGACATCTCTAACACTATTGTGCAGATCACAAAACTGAATAAACGTTTCTCTCACAAGATTAAGCTTATTCCTCACCGTTTTTGAGTTACAGGGCTTTGAAAAGTGCCGTCATATTTGTTTCTACTCTTCCGCATCAGATTTTCTTTTACCTTGTGCAATCTCTGCGTTCTTCTCTCCACTATTATTTTTGAGTGATCAAAAGATTGTGATTGGGGATAGATTGTGATTGAGGAAACGCCACAAGTGGTATGAGAGCAGATTCAATCCTCGAGAAGGATGGAAAGTAATAACACAAAAGATTCGTGAGCAAGAGGAACTTATTCAGAAGCTTCATAGTGAATTGCGCAAAGAATGAGGCGGAAAGCTACTAGAAGGAGCAAAAAATTTGTTTGTGGAGTTGAACGATGAAGTGGATGAAGGTGCGGGAACATCTAGTGTACCTCGCAAAAAACAAAAATGCAATTATGAAGATATGGAACCAGATGAGTTTGCCCTCAATCAAGTCTTCAAGAAGACAAAGTTGAATGATTTTGATGGCGAGAAGAAGAGTGGCGAAGATCTTGAGGCATGGATTGAAGAATTGGAGGATTTCTTTGATCTTCGACAATTTGGTGAAGATTCCACAGTTCTATGGAAGGAATTTAGAGAATAAGCTGGAAAATGCTATTCTTCTCCACACTACCATATGGAGGAGAAGATGGAGTTCTACAATTTTTGACAACACAAAAGTGATAAGCATATTTTATCTATTGAAGGGCTTCGTGAGGACCTTTGCTATCAAATCAAGGGATCTGGATGCATTGATTTTCTTGATGTTGTTGCAATGGCTGGGAACTTTGAGAACATGGAGAAGTTCAATTTGCAGAAGGCAAATGGAAGCAGATTCATTGCAATGGGACATAGGCCACAAAGACCTGTTGCAATGAACATGAACAATTCAAAGAAGACTCCATCTTCAAATAACCTTGGCAAGAATCCTGCGCAGGTGGAAAATCACAGGAGGTTCAACCAATCCAGTGGCAACAAGACCCTGATTTTATTGAGAGGGCAAAAAGACTTGGTCTGTGTTTTCGTTGCGGAGAGCAAGGGCATTCGACATATGAGTGCCCGAATAAGGCAGTCTTTCGACCCGCACAATCAAAAGCGATAAACATCATTGACGAGGGTACAATTATTGAGGAAGCAGATGATGGAGGTAAGTGCCCTAAATCTACTTTACGTTGCATGGTGGTTAGTTCTTTTCCAAAGGCTTATGTAATCATGATTCCAAGTATGGTTTCTATGCATAAAAACAGATTTTTTATCGGTTCAGGTAGTACCCATTGTTTTCTATCTTTCAAATTGGTACAGAATCTAGGGATAGCCCTAAATATGCAGATAACCAGACCTGTAGAGATGGCCAATGGACGATTACACTACACAAAAGGATATGTTGAAAACCCTGAATTTACTCTTTTTGATAGGTGCTTTTCTGGAAGTTTCCATGTAATTGAGATGAAACAGAGTGATGTAATCATAGGCATGGACTAGTTAGTTAAAAATTTTGTGACAATTAATTGTGAACAAAGAACGATCAAATTCAGATTGGGCTGGAGATTGTGATTCTAGAAAATTTGTTCTTGGATATTGTTTCTCACTTGGTTCAGGAATATTCTCTTGGGTAAGTAGGAAGCAACCAACTCTCGCACTCTCCTCCACTGAAGCAGAGTACAAAACAACTTGTTTTGCTTCTTGTGAGGTAGTCTGGTTAAGGAGAATTCTTGCAGATCTAGGCTTTCCATCAAATATGGCGGCTGTACTCAAGTGTGATAATCAAAGTTATATGGCTATTGCAAAGAACCCAGTATTTCATGCTCGCACCAAGAACATAGAAGTACAGTACCATAACATTTGTGAGCTAATTGAAGATGAAATTGTGGAGCTAGAATATTGCCCAATAGAGGCAAATTGTGCTGACATATTCACTAAAGCACTTGGAAGAGAACATCTCAACAAGCATCTTCAACAGATGGGCATAGCACCAAGACCTACTTGATTTATCATCGGTAAACATTGAGGGGGGGTGTTAGTATATGATCAATGTCTACCCCTCATGATTGTATGCACATTTTGTAAGGCCCCCATTATGAGGAGAAGCTAAGCATGCATTACCCAATTGATGGGAATCCCAACTAGCATGTTGGATGAAGGTCATATTGGATTATGTAAGGTATTGTAAGGAAAGGGAGTTACTAGGGTCCCTAATTGTGGGGTCCGGGGCAGCGGTGAGGAGCCCCCGCTGGGGGATCCAAGGGGGCCAGCGGGGTAAAAAACCATTTATATTTGTTAGGTTAGTTCAACCCGTCTAAGGCGTGTATGGAAATTACGGGGGCGGTGGCTGCCCACGCTCTACCGCCCATGTATAGCCTTCCACAGAAGGCCATCCATGATCCTATATATACATGACTTCTGCACTACCTGAGACATTGAATTGAGCTAGCATACCTCTACCATGTATCTCTCTATCTAGAGTTGTCTAGATCACCATTTAAGCTCTACCTTGAGAGCGCACGGGTGGACAACACCATCATATTTGTACCTGCTGCTAGTAGGAAATTGTTCAGATTCTCCTATATCTGTTATCTTCTCTGCTATTTCTCCCGTGTTATATTATGTAACTATTGTCTTACATACATATCTTTTAAATAATTTAACATGAAATAATGGATGCACATTTAAATCTTTAGGTACTTCTGGCAAATAAGCAAGAGATCCAATCTTTTTCAAAACTTTAAAAGGACCTGCATATCGAGGAGAAAGTCGACGATCCTTCCCTAGCAGCAAGTTAGATTGGTGAGGATTAATTTTAAGAAATACAATATCATCAACTTGAAATTCAAGTGGTCTTCTCTTTGAATCATAGAACTTCTTTTGTCTTTTCTAAGCTTCTTTTATGTGTTTCTTAATTTTTCCAAGTTCTTCATCCATCTTATCAAGAATTTCTTTGGATACTTCTACTTTATTTGGAAACCCCAAAAACGAAGCTGGAGTCAAAAAATTATAACCGTATATAGCTTGAAATGGAGTCATTTTTATAGATGCATGCCATGCACTATTGTATGCAAACTCAACCAAAGGTAAATATTCACTCAAATTATCCTGCTTTTCATTCACATACATATGCAACATATCTTCAACTACCCTGTTAACCCTCTCGATTTCCCCATCAGTTTGTGGATGGAAAGTTGTGCTCATACAAAGTTGAGTTCCAATTGATTCAAATGTCGCTTTCCAGAAGTTTGATGTAAATCTAGAGTCTCTATCAGAAATTATGCTTTTATGCATTCCATGCAATCGAAAAATATCTTTCACAAAGATTCTTGCAACATTCAAAGCGGTATCAATATTTTTCGTAGGAAATAAATGTGTCGTCTTGGTAAGCGGATCGACCACAACAAATATGGTATCATGCTTACTTCTGGTCATAGGTAGCTTAGTGATAAAGTCCATAGAAATAGACTCCCACTTCTGATTTGGAACATCCAAAAGTTGAAGCATTTCAGGCATCCTCTTAAACTGAGATTTCACCTGTTGGCACTTCAAACATTCACTAACATATTTTCTAATATCCCGCTTCATACATGGCCAAAAGTAAGAATACTTTGTTTTAACATAGGTCCTTGAATAACCTAGATGTGGAGAAAAAGGTGCATCATGAAAATCATGCAATATTTTGACTTCTAATGGAGATTGAGAAGATATGCATAGTCAATTGTTACAATACATTGTTCCATTCTGCAAATCAAATTTTTCCTCATACATCTATCCCCTGTTCGCATTCAAAGCATTCAAAATAGGTGCATAAAAAGGATCCTGCTTTATCTTTTCTTGAATTTGATTGAGAATCAAAATTTATTATAGAAACAAGATTACACAAAGGTCTCGGACTCAAAGCATCAGCAACCTTATTTTCCTTACCAACCAGATACTTAATGTCAAAATCATACTCACTTAATAATTCAATCCAACGCTTCTACCTATTGTTAAGAAATGGTTGTGTAAAGATGTATTTTATACTCTGATGATCTATTTTCAATTCAAACTGAACCCCTAACAATAGATGTCTCCAATGCTTAAGTGCATGCACAACAAGAAGCATTTCTAAATCATGAGTAGGATAGTTAAGTTCATGTTTTCTTAGTTTTCTGGACTGATATGCGACCACCCTTCCATCATGTGAAAGAACACATGCTATCTAACTACCACTTGCATCACATGCAACCCCAAAAGGCTTTCCCATTTTTGATATTTTCAAAGCACAACTTTCAATGACTTTTTGTTCCAAATTTTCAAATGATTTTTGACAAGCATCACTCCACGCAAATCCTATATTCTTTTTAGTCAATTCTGTGAGGGGAGTAGTTATCTTAGAGAAATCCTTAATGTTTGCTCTTTCATATTGTGCCAACCCAAGAAAACTTCTAACATTCCTTATAGTCTTAGGAATCGGCCGATTAACTATTGTTTTTACTTTATCTTCACCTATAAGGATTCCTTCTTTCAATATTACTCTTCCTAGATACACAAGTTTATCCTTAGCAAAGAAACACTTACTCTTTTTTTCATATAATTTGTGTTCTCTAAGATTTTGCAAAGTCTTCTTGAGATGTACCGCATGCTCAGAATCATCTTTAGAGTATACCAATATATCATCAAGAAATACTAAGATGAATTCATCTAGGTAATAAAATATTATTCATCAAGCACATAAATGTGGAAGGAGCATTTGTCAATCCAAAAGGTAGAACCATAAACTCAAAGTGACCATATCGTGTTCGAAAAGTTTTCTAAGGAATATCCTTTGTTTTGATCCTAATTTGGTGATATCGAGATCTTAAGTCAATCTTAGTGAATACAGTCACTCCAATTAATTGACCTAATAAGTCATCTATATGAGGAAGTGGATACTTATTCTTAATTTTTCTTTTATTCAACCCCCTATAGTAGATGGATAATCTATAAGAGTCGTCCTTCTTCTTTTGAAATAAAACAGGTGCACCCCAAGGAGAGACACTCGGTCTTATCAAGCCTTTCTTCAAAAGATCATCTAATTGAATTTTAAGCTCCTTTAATTCATCAATGTTAAATCTATAGAATATGGTTCACTCCCTGGATATAGGTCAATGGCATGGTCAATCTGCCTAGGTGGAGGTATACCAGCCAAGTCTTCTGGAAATACATCGGCATAATCTTTCAAAAGATTTTCTACATAATCTGGAATACCTTCATCATTACCTTCCTCATGCAAGTTTTCCACATACACTACAAATGTTTTATAGCCATCATGTATACCTCTAATTATCTGCATAGCAGAAATAAGAATAGGTTTAGGATTATAGGCATCACCTAGAATATGAATAGATTCATCATCTAGTGAAGTGTATCACCAGTGGTGTACAAAATACCAAAATCCAAGGTTCTTGCAATGTACCTTAGAATTCGCATTCCAGCATTCTAGTGACTCTCCTTAGGTTTTTTGGAAAACTTGCTTAACACTCCAACAATATAGCAAATGTATGGTCTAGTGTTGCACAAAAAAATAAGACTTCCAAAGAGCTTCCTGTACTTCTTAGCATCTACATCAGGCATGTTATCATCCATAGATAGCTTATGATTTACCTCCATAGGTGTACTAGTTGGTTTGTAGTCCTTCATTCCAAATGCCTTGGGAATTTCTTTGGCATACTTTTGTTGTGAGATGAAAATGCTATCCTTCCTTTGCCATACTTCAATTTCTAGACAAAAATGAAGTAGACATTAGTCTGTCATTTCAAACTTAGTTCCCAAGCTGATTGGAGTTTGATTGATGAGTTCTTGATGATCTCCTGTAATGATTAAATCATCTACATATACAATGAGAACAACTATCTTGCTATCCCTTTTTGTTACATACAAGTTAGCATCATATGTACTTCTTTCAAAACCCATATTTTTGAAAAAATTATATATCCGTTGGTACCAAGCTTGTGGAGCTTGCTTAAGTCCATACAAAGATTTCTTCAACCTGCAAACTTTATTTTCTGAATTGGGCACCTCAAAACCTAGTGGTTGAGATACATATACCTCCTCCTTGAGGTGACCATTCAAAAATGCAAATTTGACATCCATCTGGAAAATAGGCCAAGCCTTTTGTGCAGCTATTGCAAGTACCGTCCGAATAGTTGTCATGCGTGTTCTTGGTGCAAAAGTTTCTTGAACATCAAATCCTTTGATCTGTGAAAAACCATGTGCAACTAATCTTACCTTATACTTTGCTAATGTTCCATATGCTTTATACTTAGCTTTCCAAATCCTTTTAGTACCTATTACCATCTTCTTTGGCGGCAAGTCGACTAGATCCCATGTATCATTTTTTAGTATACTATCATACTCAGACTGCATTGCCGCTCTCCAACCTGGATCATCAAGGGCTTCTTCAATGGTGGTAGGTTCCTTTATCGAGCCCATGATATCTTCCATTAGAGCAATGTTAACAATGTGTTCTGAGGCTCCTCTTTGCTCCTCTATTCTCTTTGATCTTCATAATCCATCCGAGGATGATTCTGGTACATCTACATGTGGATTGTGATCATCAAAGAGCTGTTGTGCCCACTTCGATTGTGGCTTATGCTATGCAGCTACAACTCATTGGCTTTTTATTGAGGAATTTCTCCATCAGATGTTTCCTCCTCAACTTTAACCTGTCTTTTGATAGGCACAAGGTGAGATATTTCTCCGTTTGATGAGATAGTAGATTTACCTTTATCTTCTACTAAGTGTGATTCTTCATCAAACACCACATGTCGACTGACAAAAATCTTCCTTGCCTCACGATCCCATAACCTGTATGCTTTAAACTCTTCACTATATCCTAGGAAGAAACACTTTTTGCTTTTTGAATCCAACATTGATCTTGTTGAATCAGGAATATGTGCGTAACAGAAACAACCAAAAATTCTGAAATGCAAAATTGAAGGATTTTTACTAGAATATTCTTCTTGAGGAGTCATCCCCTTCAGTGCTTTTGTGTAGCTTCGATTGAGGATGTAGACTACTGTATTGACTACTTCTACCCCAAATGAATGAGACATGTCTTGAGCCTTTAACATACAACAAGCCATTTCAACTACTGTCCTGTTCTTGGGCTCAACAATGCCACTTTGTTGAGGTGTATGAGCTGTGGTAAGTTCCCTTTTCACACCATGATCCTTATAGTAATTATTGAATTCTGTTGACAAGAATTCACCTCCTCTATCTATTCTGAATTTCGTCACTTCCTTCCTGATTCATTTTCCACATACTTATGCCACGTTTTAAATTTTTCAAAAGCATCAGCCTTCTCTCAAATGAAATAAACCCACATCTTTCTACTATAATCGTCGACTAACAACAAAAAGTAGAAAGATCCTCCTAAAGCAGGTGTAGAAATTTTACCACAAAGATCAGTATGTACCAACTCTAGAGGAGCTTGAGATCGATTGCTGGTCTCTCGTGGAAATGCCTTTTGTTGTTGCTTGCCCATCATACAAGCTTCACAAGGTTCCTGCAACTCTGAAAATGCAGGCAAATGAGCAACCATCCCTGTTCCTTGCATCTCCTTCAAAACTGCAAATTTGACATGCCCAAATCGTTGGTGCCATAACCTGCTTACATCTTTATCTTCTGTAGCAGTTAAGGCACTTAACTCATACAAGTTATCACATCTTATGCCTTTACCCACTATATTACCTGATGAATCCATGATTTCTGCACCACTCTTATTGAAGTGAACTTGGAGTCCACGATCTGTTATTGCAGAAACTGACAACAAATTTCTTTTAAGTGTAGGTACATAGAGAATATCGGATAACTTTTTCTCAACACGTGGAGAAGTGATAAAAGAGATGGTTCCAGTTCCTTCTACTAAACACTTGGAGTCATTTCCCACTACTACATTGATGGATTCCCCTAGAGGCACTAGGGAACTATACCAATCCTTTTTACTGTTCATATGGTGAGAAGCTCCACTATCTAAAATCCATGGTTCATCAACACGAGCTTGAGCAGGTGAGCATACCTCTTCAATAGCTTCCCATAGTTCCAGCTCTGTGTTGTTTGTAGACTCTTTGTTCTTCCACGATGATTTTACAGTCCCATTCCGTTCATCAGCTTGCTTCTTTCTGCAATCTTTGATGGGATGGCCTTTCTTTTCACAATAGAAGCAACTTCTTGTGAACTTTTTCTTCTTTGGCTTCTTCTTTGATCCATCAGAAGACCATTTACCTTTTGCATTTGCTGAGAATGCAACATCACTTGTACTTTGCCGATTCTTCAACTGCATCTCTTCTTCTAAAAGCATAGCACAAAACTCTTGAAATATAAGGGGAGTTGGTCTTACCTGAGTGTTAAGGGTTGTTACTAATCCATCATACTTTGCTGGAAGAATACATATGCATCTTCGAGCTAGCTCTTCTGGTGTTATAACAACACCAACTGCAACCAATTGGTCTTGAAGATGTTTTATCTGTTTGATAAAATATTCAACCTTTTCAGAATCGGAATGCTTTTCATTTTCCAAATAATATTCTACAATAACAGATATAGGAGAATCTCAACAATTTTCTACTAGCAACAAGTACAAATATGAAGGCGTTGTCCACCCGTGCACTCTCAAGATAGAGCTTAAATGGTCATCTAGACAACTCTAGATAGGGAGATACAAGGTAGAGGTATGCTAGCTCAATTCGATGTCTCAGGTAGTGCAAAAGTCATGTATATATAGGATCATGGGTGGCCTTCCATGGACAGCTATACATGGGCGGTAGAGCATGGGCGGCCACCGCCCGCGTAATTTCCATATACGGCTTAGACCGGTTAAACCGACCTAACAAACATAAATGATTTCTGACGCCAATAGGGAATATTCCATGGAGTATTCCCTTTACCGTTGCACCAGGGGTGCTGCCCCCGGACCCCCACCAGGGAGCCTGCTGGCCCCCTTTGGAACCCCCTAGCCCGGGGGTCCCTTGACCCCCTTGGATCCCCCAGTCGGGGCTTCTAACCACTATCCTAGACCCAACAATTGGGGACCCTGGTAACTCCTTTTCCTTACAATACCTTACATGGTCCAATATGACCTTCATCCAACATGCAAGTTGGGATTCCCATCAATTGGGTAATGCACGCTTGGCTTCTCCTCATAATGGGGGCCTTACAAAATCTACATACAATCATGAGGGGTAGACATTGATCATATACTAACAATGTATCTAATGTTGCTCATGTTATGCAGGGCAATTATAAGCTGAAAGATGATGGCTCTTTTGAGCTTCAACCCGAAATAATATTAAATAGGAAGGAAAGATTTCTTAGAAATAGATCTATAGTAGAATGGTGAAATGGCACTCATACCTAGTAGAAGATTCGAGTTGGGTGAATTTAGATGATTTTCTAACACATTATCCTTCTTTTCAACTCTGAGGACAGAGTTCTTAAAGGGGGGAAGAATTGTAATAGGCCTCTTTTCTAGTGAAATAATTCATTTTGAACTTTTTGAATTTCATTGTGGGGATAGAATGAATAATTAGGTCACTTTATGCATGTAGTAAAAATTTTGGGTTGACAAGTTTCATACTTTCTCTCTAGACCTGATTTGCATCATGTTTTCTAGTCAAATTTTGAAGGTGAAGATGAAAGAATTAGGAAAAAATTTGTATGAGAGAAAGGTAGAGAAAGTATAGGAGAATAAAAGTGCCTAAGTGAAATATTTGTGAATCATGTTTTAAGTACCTCGTTCAAGGTCCTACATTTAGTTCATTGTAAGAAAATGCCTTGATTTTACTCTCTCTAGAATTTTGAAACTTGTAGGGCTAAAAAGTGGCATTTGGAGGTGGATTTGGACCTCAGACTTCTCTAACACTATTGTGCACATCACAAAATTGAATAAAAGTGTCGCTCACAAGATTAAGCTAATTTCTCACCATTTTTGAGTTACATGGCTTTGAAAAGTGCCGTCTTATAAAACTTAAACAAAAAAACGAGGGCTTATCTAATTCTATTCGAGCCCGTGATTCTGATGCTCACATGTCACCATGTCTAAATATGGATATTTTTGGATATTCTTTTTAGTGTTTTCTCCTATTTTTGACAGGTATGCTAAAGAAAGAAAGCACACTACGATGGCATGGCTTTTTGTGAAAGTTTTGGAGAAACTCAACTTTTTCTAGATTTGATCGATCGCACACTTCTTTGTGGAGAGTAGCGATCAAACTCTAATATAGGGAGACCTGTGCATCAAAACAGGGGACACACAAAAATCTGAGAATTACTTTGTGATTGACAGTGTGATTGAGAGTGTGTGTGAATGCGATTGTGATAGCTTGGGGGTGGTCGAGAGGTAAAGGCTTCCTCAAGTGGCTATTCTCTAAAGCTATTGTAACAACTGATTCACATCTATAATATCATAATTATTCCTTCTCTGCATCATATTTGTTTCTATTCTTCCGCATTAGATTTTCTCTTACTTTGTGCAATCTCTGCGTTCTTCTCTCCATTGTATTTTTGAGTGATCGAAAGACTGTGATTGGGGATAGATTGTGACTGAGGAAATGCTATAGGTAGGGATTTTTGGGATGTTAGTGCCAATATTGACCCGAACCTCATGCTCTCTGACCATAAACCTATTATTTTGGACCTTAAAATGAACTGTAAGTCCTTCAGAGCTGGCTAGCCCCACCTTGATGCTAGACTTCTTAAGCTTCCCTCAATGCTTAGACATATTAAAATGGCCATTAGTTGGCACTTCTCCCACAATACTTTAGCTCTGAAAAGCTGGTACAACACGGTCAAGGATATCCAAAAGATTTTTACCTTTTATAGAGATAAAGTCCAAAAGGTGAGAGCCCTTCTATGGAATCCATTGAGTTGAATCAGCAGCTTAGATGTGAAGAGTACCTCGAAGCTAGTTGGTGGCTTGCATAAGTGAACAACAAACAAAACAAAGAAAAGATAAAAATGTGATGTGATGCATCGACTCTAAGGTGCAAGTCCATGCCAGACATCGACTTGCACCTGATAGTCGATGCCTGGCATGGACTTTGCACCCTAAGTCGATGCCTAGCATCGACTTGCACCTCGACGTCGATGTCTGGCATCCACTTACACCCTCAAATTGATGCCTAGCATCGACTTTAACCCTAAAGTTGATGTCAAGCATCGACCTAAAAGGTTCATGCCTGGCATCGAATGTGGCCTGAAAGTCGATGCTAGGCATCGCCTTTAGGGTGCAAGTCGATGCCACGCATCGTCTTAAGCCTGCAATTAGGGTGCAAAGTTGATGCCAAGCATAAACTCCCATGTTAAAGTCGATGCGAGGCATCGATTGAAACCTATAAGTGGATGCCTGGCATCAACTTTAGGGTGCAAAGTGGATGCCAGGCATCGATTTGCACCCTAAAGTGGATGCTAGGCATCAACTTAAGCCTTCAATTCAATTCCACCCATCGACTTTGAGTGCAAGTCGATGCTTGGCATCGGCTTGCACACAAAGTCGATGCCTTGCATTGACTTGCAGGCTTAAGTCGATGCCTTGCCTCAACTTGTGCCCTAAAGTCGATGCCAGGCATCGACTGTAGGGTGCAATTCGATGCCTGGCATTGACTTTGCACCCTAAAGTCAATGCTTGGCATCGACTCTTCAGCTTGAAAAACACATCAATGTAAGAGCTAATTCTTCTTAGGCCATTTCAAGGATGTTGAGTTAAAAGGTGAGAGGTTTGTCAAGAAGCTCAAAGTCACACTGAGCTCTGTAGATTAGCGTGATAGAGGCATTGGTCACTAGACAAGTTCCAAGAAAAGCCTTGCATCTTTATCCTCAGAGAAGGCCAACAACCGAGTTGGCATGTCATCTGGTGGACAGAGTAGCATAAAAATATCTGAGGATGATGCAACTAGGAAGGAGAGGTCGAAGGAGGTAGAGGTCTTAAGAAAAGATCGTCCACTCCATGACATGACAAACCTGGAGTGGTGCCTTCAATATGTTGAAGAGAAGAATGCAGTCCTTCTCTTTGCAGGAGCGTATGGGAGAGGCAAGATCACAACAACACATGCCTTTTAGTACGGCCTTGTGTTCAAATTGGACTATGAAGATGAGGATTCTGACAACCTCCTTTTCCTTGTAGAGACATCGAAGGGACTACGAAATGTAATATGAAAGATCGATTTCTTGTGCCCTGAGTGGTGTGTGCCAGAGAGGCTTGCAGAGACATGTAGGGACTCAATGAACCTGATTAGAGACTTGATGCCATGGATCCAGGGAAACATTATGCCAACACAACACAAGATGACAACTGTTGGCAGCAGTCAGGGAACCGAAGGAGCCACAAGACAAAGAGAGTCAGAGCGAAGGGACAGCACAAGCAGACATGGCAGTTAAAGAAGATCTGGCAAGTAGGCCATCTAAATTTTTCAGACATCAAGGAGTGGAGCACACAAGAAGAAAGAGCAAGTAGGGAGCTCAAAGAGAAAATCCCTACACAAATAGTGATTTTAATCACTAAACACCATTGTAAATACCATTTCATATTTTTGTAGCTCCATTTTGTGCAAGCCAAGGAGTCCTTGAGCTTGAGGAGCTTTAGAAGTATCTACCTGCCAATTTTCGTATTTTTTAGATCTCGTTTGAGCCCTCAAATAAGCCCTGGAACCTAATTTTTAACTAGGTCGGACACTAGGTCTGGACAGGGCCAAAGCTAGTCAAAAACTATAAAAGGAGCTAGAGAGCTCATTTTTGGGTGTGGATTGTAATTGAAATGAACTGGTAAGAGCTTTTTGAAAGTAATCTAAAGAACTCCATTGATTCTCACTCTTTGTCTTGCCGTGTGTGCGCGTGTGTGTGTATGTGTGTGCATGTCTGTGTGCTTCTCACTCACGCACTTGTGTCGCCACTTGCTCGAGGTCTTCATACCATCCTCACGTCTTCCCGGATTGACATTAAAGGAGGTGCTACTCATCACTGAGCTACACCAAATTTTGGCGCCGTTGCCGGGGATCGAGCTTTGAGGACGAGCATGTGATGGTAAGACGTAGAGTCGACGCATTGGAGTTTTAGGTAATTTCTTCACTTTCATCTATTTTCTTGTTTTTTCTACACCATCTTCATCACCATCATCATCATCACCATCTCCCACCTCCATCTCCATCACCACGGAAATTTCAGTTTTGACCATATCACCATCTCCACCTCATTTCCCTCATTCTACTTGTGCGAGAGAGCGAGAGAGCGATATTGCGTGCATTGTTTTTTGCATGTTTTTTGAGCATTCTGTAGGTTCTTGCTGTATCACCATCCCCAGCACTCTGTGCAGGTACGGAACTGTACGGTCTTGTCTCTGTGTCGCCGGGCTCTGTCAATCGCGACCGACAGAAAAGTTGCTCTATTTGCTAAACAAAGTGCATATCCATGACCTACAGGCCTAGAGCTTCCCAAAAATGTGTTTAGTTTTTTGAAATTCCACAGATTTCTGTCAATCACGATCGACAAACCACGACGGACAGTTGCCGACGGCTCTGTCAATCGCGACGGACACCTCGATCGCGACCGACAGGTTCAACGACCGACAGGGTCAATGACTGACAGGGTCAACGACTGACAGGGTCAACGACCGACAGGGTCAACGACTGATTGGGTCAACGACCGATTGACCACGATGGACAGACCATACGCGTGACACATGTCAATCGCGATCGACTCATCAATCGCGACCGACAGCCCACGACGGCTCTGTCAATCGCGACCGACACAGTCAACGATTGTTTGACCACGACGGACAGACCCTCGCGACTAACCTGTCAGTCGCGATCGACACATCAATCGTGACTGACAGAGTCAACGACCCTTTGACCACGACTGACAGCCACGACGGACCAATCAATCGCGATCGACACGTCGATCGCGACTGACCTGTCAATCGCGACCGACAGACTTTGCGAACATGTTAGAAGGGCAAATTAGGTCAAATTTTTTTGGGAAAAAAATATTGGTCTAAATTTTGGCTAAGTGTGGGGCAAGCACTAGGGTGTAGTATTGCATCGCGAGGCCGTGCCACAAGCAACTCGAGAATTCCTGTTTGCCTGTTAGCCTGTTTTGAATCCTGTTTTAACTCCAAAACCCTGAACGGTCATAACTTTTTCATACGAAATCCATTTTTTGAGCTCTAGGGCTTGTCAGAAAGCTCGTGGCATATACTACATTGATTTTCAGATAGGGTATTTTGAAGTTGACCATACCCAGGGGGAACAAAGTTCAGGGATCCCTAGAATTATTTTCCATGAAACCAAAGGGCTAATTGGTATTTGAGTTACATGAATGAAAGTGCTTAGGGTTGTCTTTTGAATTTAAGTCTTGAGCTAATCTTGGGCCTTTTACAGGTCCTTTGAGAGCATCGAAGAGTACGCAAAGCAAGAGTAAGTGCAGGCTTGGGAACACACGTCCTGGGCACACCAGGGCAACAACTCAAGGAAAGGAACTCAAGGTTGGAAAACCCGCAACACCCTCTGTCAATTCTTAGGTTAGGCCAAGTGCGGGTAGTGTTAGAAGTAATTCCAGGCAACGATTGGCATGAGATAAATCAAAGACTATCTAAGAAATCAAGTTCAAGTCAAGAGATAACCTGTGTGTGTGAACGACAACCTTAAGGGAAAAGGACCTAATGTGAAACGACCAAACTAAAGTGCGAAAAATACTCAAGTATGCCTGAGGATGCAATATCACACAAGATCATAAACAGGATAACACACTAAAAACGAATCAAGTGACTGATACCGATTGATCGGCAACGAGGTTGTACTCTGGGCAAAAATCGGGCTACTTAACTAGGCATATGAACCTGAGATTAGGACGGCATCTAGTAAGAGATAGACAAAGCCTTAGGTCTTCAGAGGCTAGTGTCAATCGTACTGCGAGGTCTTGGGCCCAGCAGTTGAGTCAACACTCGCATTACCCTAGCTCTGATACCAGTGAATCAGAGATGTCTCAAGGCATGGACAGACCTACGGGAAGTTCAGGAGTGCCATACTTGCACAGGGTAGAAGGCCCTTACAAAACACAGTTGGAATACCTTAGGACCAACCGATTAGGTGCTAGCATCTATGAGGACGGTCTAGGAAGATCCGTGGTCCAGATTAAAAACCCTGACCAATCCATTGGACTAGAGCACCCCGCTGTCAAGTTTGAAAACGGGGCATACTTGGACAAAGAAGGAACCATATACGTAGTCACCAGTCACCCAGATAGGACAGACGAATTCGGAAATGTGATCTCAGAAGCGGATTTAGGAGACTAGGAGCAAGGAAACATGGGTGTAGAACCTAGGACTTCTCGTGGAAAGTCAGTGCTAACAAGGATCATCACTCCCGAGTGGATCCCACAGGACAATAAGAGTATAGATCTACTGCTAAACTGAGAAACCGATGAAGCCTTTTGGAGGTATAAATCAGACAAGCCAATTGATATAGGAACAATCATGATCTATGAGTTTAAGGATCCTGATAGCCCAGGCAGAGTGACCTACTTAGATCACGCTTCAGAAAGGATCTTTGTGGTGACAGAAAATGATAGGCATGCTTACACTTGGAAAGGTGAAATTATTTTCCCCCAGCCAAGATCAAATGTGTCCTATGGTCACCCTGGAGCGGGAACATCCCAAGCTCATGGAACTCAAAGAGACAGAAGTAGTGATAGGCCAGAAGTAAGCTTTGCTAACCCAGGGGGTAGAGAAAGAACGAGGACGGAAACAAATAGAGTAGAGCCTAAGGTACTTAGAGTCCCAGGACATCGAAGAAATGCCGATGAGTTCCCTCTACCACGACCTAGAGAACACACCAGGATTTTGAGACCAACTCAGTTAGTCAAGTCCATGAAAAATTACTACGATGGCATAGGAGACCCATACGATCACGTGGCAGAGTTTAGGCAAGTCTTGAGAGCTGAACAAGTGGAAGATCTGTTCACGCAATACAATGCCTTTGGTCTAACCCTTAGGAACACTGCCCTGACTTGGTTTCAGCCACTAAACGAGAGGCAGTTCAGGAGCATAGACCAACTTCTAGAGGCATTCATTATCGAATTCTCTAAAAGTGGCATAAGACATAACACTTCCTCGCTGATTCACAACTTCAAGCAAACCCCTCAAGAAACCATGAGACTTGCTGGAAGAAGATTTAGGCAATATCTAGAGAGATGCCCTGTCCCTGAGTTACCCACACCAGCATAGCAAGTGGCTTTGTTCTTGGATGGATTGCTAAGTACCAAATTGAGATCCTATGTGTACTTGAAGGACCCTAGGACCATAGAAGAGTGTGTACGCATGTGCATTGACATCGAGGATAACCTAGGGGAGGATTTAGAGCTTTCTAAGATATACAAAGATTCAGATAGTGCCTCGAGCCTCTCTTCCATGCAATCCACATCAATTGAGGAACTTGCAGAAAAAGTGGCTCAGAAACTAGGTGTCTCTAGCAAACAAATCCCAAGGTTTGCCCTTGTGAAAAGATGTTATACTTGTGGAGGCGACCATATGGCGAATGTCTGTCCCATTATGGCTCAACCCCAAGTTAATCCTAGTAGCCAGTACTGCACCATAGAACGACGGTACACCAATCATACCGCGCAAGATTGTCCCTACAATAAGCAAGCAGTTAGACAAACCTACCCTCAGACATACCCTCAACAAGGAAGATACCAGAACCAGTACCCACCTCAGCAGTATGTGAGACCTCAACAAACCTACCAACCCTACCAAAACCAACAAAGGCCTCAGCCTGTGTTAGCACAACAACCCCCTGTCCTAGCTAATGTGATCCCAGTCAAGTATGCAGCTGTAGAAGAAAACCTGAATAGAGCTATAGTCCCCGTAACACCATTGCTTTCAGAAAGTGATCCCAGTGACCATAGCTTTGATTCGACACATGTCGATAGTCCCCATGCTTACTACATGCAGTCTCCGGAACATGGGGAGTCCTACTATAGTGAAGAGCCAAATGAACCTAGTTGGCAGATTACACAAACATCATGTACGCAAACCCCAATCCTAGACCTCAACCTAGGCAGGTAAGACCCCCATTCTGTAGAGGACCATGCTACAGATGTCAGGGAGATCACCTCATTCGTGACTGTCCCTTGCCTCCACCTACACAACCCCAGTCATTGACGATCCAGGGCTTTTGCCAAGACTGTGGAAAGGAGCATCTCTTACGAGACTGACCTAAGAATCCTAATAATATGCCAAAAATCACTCCTATTAACGTTATTGGATTAGTGGTAGATTCCACGGGAAGTGTCACTTCCACTGCACCAGTACAGGTGGTCACTACAGCTCAAGCATTGCAGCAAAACCAAGGGGTAGGCCAGGAAAAGAGCCCAGATGTTAGTGAAACAGAGAGCATGACAAAGAAAAGGACTAGAGCTTGGAGAGATAGTCGTGAAAGAATGAAAAGGCAATGGGCAAAAAAGATGAGTGAACTTGAGGAAAGCATAAGAGAAACCAAAGCCAAGATAACTGAACTCACATCTCAAACTCCCTCTCACACTACCCCACCACCACGATTCCCAACTCCATCCGAACCGCCACCTTCCAACCCTCCTCACCTAAATCCACCACCCCCTAGAGTAGGATCAGTCCTAGCAGATCCCACTCCCGAGGACCTAAACATGATGCTTAAAGCATATCAGGCCAGAATCCAAGAAGGGCCAAACATAACAGATCATGAAAAGTGTTACCCTAGAGCAGAACTAGAGCTAGAACGAACCAAAATTTATGCTAAGATGGTGGAATTGGCTCAGACCATGTTTGAAGCCAGTCGCCTATTTAACATCTCTAGTTCAGCGAAGACACAGTTGCACTTTGATGGACTATTAGAAAGAATAGAGAAGCTGATTGCACAATCAGAAAAGGAACCCGCCTCTCAACATAAGGACAGGGCAAGTGAAAGAGTAAGCATTCCTGCCCAGGAAGCCTTTGTGCCTGAAGCCTATGTGCCTAACTCTACGGAGCCAGACACATCATCTTCTATGAATCGGTTCACACCAGAATTCCTACGAGAGATTCAAGAAGACAAATGGGCTAAAGAAAGTGAAGTACCTCCTCCCATTGAACTGGTGGATGATGCACACGACCAATTCCCACAAGACATCCCATCCATTTACGAGGAGCAGGAGAGCACCCACTCTCAGGAAAGACTACACTTTGAGTCTAACTCTCTACAAGAATTACCCCACTTCACAGGCCCATGGGAAGCTAAGTCTACTTGTATGAGAGCACCCACGGTCATGGTAAGAAATGAGGACTCAGTCATACCTAGGAACACAGAGGTAGTGAAAAACACTAAAGTGCAGTGCAATCTCAAGTTAGAAGAGCTACTCAAAGTAAGGCCAGAGCTATGGAAACATGTAGCCAAACAAGTACCAGAGATAGCAAAACCTCGTTCCCAGGTAGGATCACATCCGACAGTGCCAGAAATACCCTTGGATAAGATAGGAGACATGTGTGAGGGTGAAGAAGGGAACACCTATCTTCCCATTACCTACCAAGGGCACACCACCAAGGCAATTTTGGACTCAGGTGCAGGAGTTGCAATTGCCACCACTTCCCTATGGAAGCGTTGGGGCAAGCCAGCACTCAGGCCAACGAGAATGAAATTGCAGATGGCCGATGGTCATATTGAGAGACCCTTAGGATTGCTAGAAAGAATAACTCTCACCACCTGTGGTGTCGAGTTCGAGCATACCTTTGCTATATGTGATTTTAGCAAGAACCATGCTTATGAAATGATCTTGGGACGACCCTTTATGCAACAGTCGCAAGTGGTACAGGATTGGGGAACCAATTCCTTGTACCTGCAACACTTAGGTGTTACGACCAAAGTGAATCTCAAAGACTACTCTCATAGAGATGTCCCTCCTATCCAATGGAACCCCATCCATAGAGCCAAAGATGATACAGAATCGGTGCATTCCATAGGATCAGGATCCTCGTGGATGCATGAAGACACCCACTTATGGATGTGCAAAGTAGCAGTAGAAGAAGAGAAGAGAGAAGAAGCCAGAGAGATAGGTGCAAAAGAAACACATAGATCAATTCAAGACCCAGCCTATGCACCTGTAGTCTTTCCTGATGAGGAATTTGAACCCCATGGCTGGGCAGATTTCCTAGCAACAATGGATGTAGCCATCAATGAGGAACAATGGACACCTCACTGTGATGAGGATGGCTATGACATTTCAGTCTTCTCCATAGAGCTAATCATGGGAGAGGCAGTTCTAGAAGAATGCGAACCAAGCCCTGATGCATTTGAGGATGCAAGTGACTCCGATCTAGAGTCTATCATTATGGACCCACCTTTTGCATCAGATGAAGAATACTTCTACGAAGTAGAATTTCAACCCCAGAGGTATGGAGAGCTTACAAGTGACGTAAGGCTAGCCATAAATGTGACCCCAAAGGAAGAAGGGAAGAAAAGAAAGAAGAGAGCAGTCACACCAGAAGAAGAAGAATCTTTGTTTGAGGTCCCGGAAAACTTTAAAAAGTATGAGATAGATGACAGAAGAGTCATGATAAGAATGCCTAAATGAGAGGCACAATCAGGAGAGGCCTATGATAACAAAGAAACCACCAAGAAAATAGTAGTGGCCCTAGAAGAAGGAGAGGAGAGATGCACGTACATAGGCCATGACCTAACAGAGGAAGAAGAGCATGCGTTAATAGCCTTGCTAAGAGAATACAGAGATGTATTCGCTTGGAGTTACAAGGACTTGAAAGGTGTTGACCCTGACATATGCTCACACACTATTCCCATGACCTCAGACGCCAAACCCTCTAAGCAAAAGCCATATACATATAACGATAATTATGCTGCTAAGATCAAGGAGGAGATAGATAGACTGGTTGAAGCTGGATTCATCTACGAAATTGAGCACACTGAGTGGGTATCCCCCATCGTAGTGGTGCCCAAGAAAAATGGAAAGCTCCGTGTATGCATTAACTTAAAGAAGGTCAATGCCGCCACAATTCGAGATAACTATCCGCTTCCTATCACAGAACATCTCTTAGAAAGAGTAGCAGGCAAGGAAGTGTACAGCTTCCTTGATGGATTTTCGGGCTACAATCAAGTAGCCATTGCTCCAGAGGATCAACATAAGACAGCATTTGCCACTGAATGGGGCATATTTGCCTTTAGAGTAATGCCATTTGGGCTTACCAATGCACCAACTACCTTCTAGAGGCTGATGTGCCATGTATTTAAAGAGTTCCTGAGGAAGAACTTAGAAGTCTATGTTGATGATCTTTGTGATCATTCCAACATCAGACAAACCCATATTCCTGAACTCAGACAAATCTTTGACAAATGTAGAGAATATCAAGTCTGCCTGAACCTAGAAAAGTGCGTTTTTATGGTCAGGCAAGGCAAGATTCTAGGACACATAGTGTCAAAGAATGGCATATCCACTCATGAAGAGAAAGTGAGAGCCATAGCCGAGTTACCTAGGCCAAAGAATTTCAAGGAAGTACAGGCTTTCATGGGGCATTGTGGATATTACCGACGGTTTATACACATGTATGCCATCATAGCAAAGCCTCTGTATGGACTTTTGACTAACTTTGAGTGGACTGACGAGTGTGAGAATTCCTTCCAGGAGCTTAAACGAAGATTATGTTCAGCACCAATCTTGACCACACCAGATTGGAATAAGCCATTCCATGTTCATGTGGATGCATCCAATTATGCTATTGGGTGTGTACTCGCGCAACCTACTGGTGAAGGTAATATGGATCTTCCAATTGCCTATGCTAGTAGACAATTGAATGTAGCTGAACGAAATTATACCACTACAGAGAGAGAAGGATTAGGCATGGTATATGCAGTTAAAAAGTTTAGACATTACTTGCTTGCAAATAAGTTTAAATTTTTTACTGACCATCAGGCACTGCTATATCTTGTGAACAAGCCATGTAATACAGGTAGATTAGTAAGATGGTTTCTCTTACTAATGGAATACGACTTCGAGGTTGTGGTAAGGAAAGGTAGGACTCACTTGCGAGTGGATCATCTCTCTCGGCTCACATCTGGAGAAGCCCCACAAGGAGTGTCAGATGACCTTCCTGATGCTTACTTGTTTAATTTGGAAGTGGTGCCACAGTGGGCTAAACCATTAGTTCCAAGTATTGACATATGGGCCTAGTCACCCAGTAATAAACACTCAGGATAGAGAGGTAGTAAAAGCTAAAAGTACCACATCATGGCTGGAAGTATGTACAAGCACACAGATCAGGGGATCTTGGCCTGTTGTGTGGAAGAGGATGAGTACGCTAAGTGGTTGCAATTAGCACATGTAGGTGCATTAGAGTAACACTATTCAAAGCAACGAACCCTACAGACACTAAGGAGACTCGGAGTGCATTGGCCAACTATGGAAGCTGATGTCCAAAAGTTGTGCAAGGAATGCCCAATCTGTTGCACTAAACCACCTGTGGAACATGCCACTCTTTATCAAGTGTCCATAGTGCCAGACTGGAGTGAACCACTAGTTGCCTTCCTGAGGACAAAAACTTTCCCTCTGGATATGACCTTGGCCAGGAAAAGGAGTTTAGAACAAGAAGCCCAGGATTACTCACTCATTGGTGATAATCTATATAAGCGTGGTAAAGATGGTTACCTGAGGCTATGTGTCCATGAAAGTGAATATCTCAAGATCTTGGAAACTGCTCACCAAGGTGTAGCAGGAGGACACTTTGGACCAGATCGGGTGATCAAGGCAATACTATTTGCGGGCTTCTGGTGGCCGACCCTTCACATGGATGCACATACCTATGTGAAACGGTGTGATGTCTGTCAGCGAACTCAATATCCTATACATAAAGATGAGATGCCACTGAAACCTATGATGGGTGGACGTGCATTCTCTAAGTGGGGAATAGACTTCGTAGGTCCTATTAATCCCCCAGCTAAGGGTTCCCATGCAGAATATATCATTGTTGCGACAGACTATCTAACAAAGTGGGTAGAGGTAAAAGCCACGACGAAGAGCAATGCTCAAACAACTGCTAAGTTCTTGTTCGAGAATGTATTCACAAGATACGGGCTACCTATAGAGTTAGTAAGTGATAGAGGCACTCACTTCTTGAATGAAGTAATTGAAAATCTGCTCCAAGAATTCTTGGTAGTTCATAAGAAGTCTGCCCCCTACCACCCACAAGCTAATGGGCAAGCCGAAAGCACAAACAAGATTCTGTGCAATGTGTTGACCAAGCTCGTGAATAATAAACGCTCTGATTGGGACAAATAGCTACACCATGCTGTTTGGGCATACCGAGTCGCCTACAAAACGGTACTCCAAGCCACCCCCTTTCAGATGGTGTTTGGCCAAAATGCAGTGCTACCGTTGGATTTCTTAATACCTACATTGAAAGTAGCACAGGAGCATGAATGGACAGGTCATGAACTCTCCTCTAGGATCTTCGACCTAGAACGATTAGGAGAAACAAGACTGAGAGCAGCTGCAGGGATATATGCCACTAAGAAACGACAGAAGGCATACTTTGATGCCCACGTTAAGGATAAAGGTTTGAAGGCAGGTGACCTAGTACTAGTATACACTCTGAAACAACATGCGAGAAAACTAGAGAAGAGAGGCTATGGACCCATGATCATTAATAGAATCTCAACAAGTGGAGCAGTGCAGCTAGCCACATTAGAAGGCGATGTTCTTCCAAGTTACATTAGTGGGTGCAGAGTCAAGTTGTATCAGGAACCTCTCATAGAGGAAATGCTAAGTCGACTCAATACTGCTAAGAAACGTAAAGAGGAAGAAAAGCGAATTCGAGAAGAAGCTCAAGTAGAAGCCCTAGAGTGCATACGGAGAATGAAATTAAGAAGACAAGGTAGAGAGCACCCTAGGCAAGATGCATATGCAGATCAAGGATATGACGTGGCTACGTGTGAAGTTTCAGGTGTCAGCTCACATAGAATAACTGATCGACGTCCTTTCATAACCTTAGATATAGGACAAGGAAAGAGTGCAAGGACTGTAAGAGCCTTGATTGACTCAGGTGCAGCCACTAGTGCTGTTAAATTGTCTTACTGTCAAGAGTTGCAATTAACTGTCAATCCTGTGGAAGCATATCTCATAGGATTGGGAGGCGTGGAAACCCCTTGCATGGGCGAGGTGGAACTTCCCCTCTATATTCATGATGAGGCAATGACAGTTAAAGGACTAGTGTGTCAAGATGAGGACCTCACTGAGCCCCTTGTCTTGGGTCAAGACTGGATCTATGACCAAGCAGTCAACTTAAACCTAAGAAGTGGACTTCTTCAGGTATGGGTGAATCAAACTAGAATTACAATTGAGTTGAATAATGGAGCACTCAAGGAACTAGAAAAGGCACGGAATCCTGGTCCCTCCAGGGTTACACATGAAGTTGACCATGCTGTTGTTGTCCAAGGCTATGTGATGCAGAAGAATGAAGATCTCAAAAAAGGAGTCAGAACCACAAGGGAACTCCCTTTTTTTCCAAAGGCCAGAAGGAGGCAGCAACTAAGGGCAGATCAATAACTGAAGACTCTCCAGGCGAGAGACCAAAAGAACGCGCGAAGCAGAACAACTCAGCTGATGAAACAAATGTGGGTGCAGAAAGACGAGCTGCCGGCCGTAACTAAGTCGCAACAACGGTCTCAACCTCCTATTAGTAATCAACGACTTGATGCCAATAAGAGGACTCCTATAACCTCTGTTGAGAAAGTGAAATCCATTTGGGTACCCAAGAAGTCGATGAAGGCTGACCCACTATCAAGACAAATTTGGGTGCCTAAGGCTTGCTTGCGGGCTCAACTAGTCCCACACAATTCACATCTTACACGACATGGTTCACTCGCTCAAGCAGCCGCCACCCACTCTTGTTTGATACACTCGAACACACAGTCACCTAGAAGCACGCACATACTCACTTGTAAATGGGTCCCAAAGGCACAACAACTCCCAACAGAATTGCTCATGCAATTCTCCCCATCTCCACTTACTAACTGCATTAGTCTGACAGTGCATCTTTCCATCTAGCTCCTAGGACTCTCCAGGCATTAACTATACACACTGTCATCGTACACTCACTGACCACTGACTCATCATCTACCTCATGTTAATGTTGTAACGGGGACGACAACGGGTTTATTCTGTCCATTACAATGTTAACACATGGTTCTATATTCTCACAGAACCAACAAGCAAGCAGGGCCATGGCAGAAGCCGGAGGTTCCAGTTCTCACGCCGAATCCAGCGCACAGATTGTGGACATAGAAACACTCCTCCTCGAACCACCTCTCACCGAAAGACCGCAAGAACTTCAAGCTGTGCATGTGCTCCCAGTTCAGGATCCTCCTCAGGGACACACCTCTCAAGTGGGCAAACACGCTCATTGGTTCAGTGATGTTGCAGGACCATTGGGTGATGGAACCTATTTTTGGGAAGCTGAATTGGAGTTTAATGGCAAATGGGGGCGCTACCATTTTTTCACGCGTGAATTTGAGAGCTATCAGAATGCCGAAGTAATGCGTTCGGTATGGACCAAAGCGGGCCTGGACAGTTATTTCAGGGCCCACTTACCAAAGCCAGATTTCTTACGTTGTTCTTATCTTATCAGTATAACCATCACTCCTAGCAGGGCCAAGGGAGGCGACAACACTTTTGTGTTACCCTCACTGTTGCCGGGCCACAAACTTAAAAGATTCAAACTGAGCCTCAATCTGGTACGAGAAGCATTGGGCATGTATGGTATGCACATTCCTACTGAAAAGGAAACAATGGTTCCAGGCAGAATGAAACATAAAGATCTCAATAAGTTGAAGGATATGGTAGCGATGACACCGACCATTGCTCTTCACCTACAGACCGTCATGCAGCATTTTGCTTTCCCCGCCCAGGAAAGATTCACCATGCCCCCAAAGAAGATATGGTTTAGCTTGTATTTGGTAGAGACAGAAAACCTCCCAATCAACGTACCACATTGGATCATAGATCAGATTCACCTAGCCCATCAACGGTGGAACAAGAAGCAGAAAAATGTGCTCCACGGGTGTTGTACTCTGACCAAGATAATCTATCGATGTCTATCCTATGACGTGCCTATTTAGCGGGCACTCGTATGGTCCCGGGCCCAGGAATTCCAGAGAAGGCTATCAGCGGTAGGTCCTCCATCAAAGAAGATGAGAGGGGGAGTCCAATTACCCTGCGCTCAACCAAGGGGAGCCACCACTACACCAGAGATTACCCCTCCCCAGACACGACGCATTAGATCATTCACCATTCGGCTACCAAGACCAAGTACAGAGGGACCCAATCTGGTGTTTCCACCCGTCCCATCGGACTTGGAATTTCCACAGGGCTTTACTCTCAATGATCTCACTGATGAAGAAGTGGCTAGATTAATCTACGACTCTAATCTCGAAACGGAAACAGAGCGAGCTCAGGAACCACAAACCCATACAACAACGTCAGCCCCCACCCGACCTCAAGTTGTAGAAGTCGACGTAGATGAACAAGAGACCGAACAAGAGGAAGAAGCCTACGAAGAACAAGAGTATGAGGAACTTTCAGAGTTAGCAAGTGCCCCAGCGTATTCGGCACAAATAAAAAGACTATATCGAACCATGAAGCTAGTTCAAGAACAGCATAAAATGTCACTTGAAGCAGGCAAGAAACTCATGAACGAATTGCTGGCAGAGGAAGGTGTGGATGATATGTTCATCGAGTCCATCAACCTACATGCCGATGCAATAGGACTGGATGAGGCCATTCACGAGGCAATGGCCTACATTCACCGATTTGAGAAAAGAGTTCCCGCCCGTCCCATGAGGTCCGGGAAACAAATTCATATCAACGTATCAGCACCAGGAGATACAACGCAAGCAGACGAACATCAGGAAGCACCACTGTCACCACCCTCCCCACCTCTCACTACACAACTCGCTCCACCACATGACACTATCACCACCACGTCCACTACCACCACAATCGTCATGGGAATTCCACTCTCTCCGGGAATCCAATTCGGGGGAGTCACCATGCCCACTTTTACCACTCTCTTCACTAACGTCACATCCACCCCACCCACGATCCCCATCTACACGGTCCCTCAAACATTTGACACTATGGAAACATCTCCTGCCACTGCACCGCTCCCTTCCCCCATGCAACCTCCGTCTCCCATACCCCCTCCACCCACATCTCCACCTGCATCCACATCATTCACAATTCCCTTTCCCGCCCCCATTCCCCTTGCATCTTCACCTCTCCCTGCATCATTTAATGTAAATAGTATATTTCTAGCATTAAATCAATGTGTATATCAGCTTCAGAATGAGTACAGAGCTCTTGACGACCGGTATCAACAACTGACAACAAATCACCAGAACTTACAAAGGCAACTTACAATTCTTGAAGAGGAAAATGCAGATGTGAATCAACGTTATACAACGCTTGAGCAGGCTCACCAAACACTGCTGGAGGCACCCCAACCATCGAAAGAATCAGGCGTCAAACAACTAGAAGCCTTGCTCGAAGTATACCAGGCCGATAACCTACGAGTCAGACGTAACTTGGCGCTACTCAGGAAACATATGGCCACAGCACTCGAAGAGAACAAGAGACTGCAGAAACAAAATGAAGAGAATCTGGAAGCGGCAATGGAAGGCTCTGCCCACGAAATTGATCCAGAGCAGTTTAAAGCCGTACCCTCAGAGACAATGAAGACCATCTTAGAAAGCTATGCAGATCTATTAGATGCTCATGATGAGTTGGAAAGGGAACGTGATGAGCTACGTGGCCAGCTCAAGGAACAGGAGGCTTCAACCAAAGTAATAGAGTCGGCCTCAACTTCCGAGGAAGTGAAGGCATTGACAGAGCAGGTGGTTGAGCTCCAGAAAAAGTTACTAGAGTATGAAAGGCAACCCTCTCCAGTTATTGAACCTGAGCCAGAAGACTTGGTTCCCATTGAGGTAGACGATTCGTACGAGGAACCATACGTTCCTATGCCAATGCCAGGAGGGCAACGAACCTCAGAGGGACTAGACACATTGGAAGTGGAAGCACCCGAGTGGCTTCAGACACTGGAAAGGACAGCGAACACCCACGAAGAACGGGTGGCCATTCAGATCCAATCACTAGCGAACCTAGAAGAAACTGTCATAAAGTCAGAATATTTCAGAAGCATGTCTCATCATAGATGGATCGGCACCAATAATGACCAATATGTGCCATACTGCATACTTTTGGCCGATTACAACGCCGAGATTCAACGACGATGCGGCATGCCTCCCACATTTGCTACACAATTTGGTCCAGATGATATACCGGAAAGTGCTAAGTGTGGGTCCATCCATCAACCCACCTGGAGGATCAGGCTTTTGGAAACATATCCTGAAATGGTCCCAACCTGGAATAATATGCCGTTGTTTATTAAATATAATCCTTGTTACGTTCCAGTTCTTCAAAGACGCACCTGGCCTGAATTCACTATTCCCGTCAGAGACATCAAAGCCTGCGCAAAATGGTTAAATTACGTTTATCTAACACCTCCACGAGGACCCCCCACGGTGAACTACATGATTTCTACAGTCCGTCACTAGAGCATTCGGCTATGCAATAATCCCGATGTGATGGCCCAGATGTGTATGAAAATATTTGAATTAATGCTGATCACTTTCAGGACGTTTAAGAATATTAAGGACCCCCACTTCTCAGGAGCAGGCTTCGTGACAGGAAACCAGGATCTGGTGTACGATATGAGTACCACCCCCTCAATTGAGGTAATATATGCGTGGCACGCCAGAATCAAGTACCTCCTAGCCTGCTTTAAACAGACATTTGAGGAGATGTTCATCACAGGATTCTGGGAATATCACTCCGAAATCTTTATACCTAGACCATCACATCTCCTCCAATTATTTGCTGTGGAGAGAACTATTCACTCAGAACAATTGAGGGTGCCTCATCCAGATGTTCCCGGACCTGTGAATTGGGATGATTTGCTCACAGATCTAGCACGCGGCTTACGACTCGAAGAACACCACCTAGCCTCCGATGTCGTCCAATATTATGTTCAAAAACCCTCTAGACACGGGTCTGTCAGGGGCGACAGACGCGAGAGTGGGGGGGGTGTTGGCAGCAGTCAGGGAACCGAAGGAGCCACAAGACGAAGAGAGTCAGAGTGAAGGGACAGCACAAGCAGACATGGCAGTCAAAGAAGATCTGGCAAGTAGGCCATCTAAATTTTTCAGACATCAAGGAGTGGAGCACACAAGAAGAAAGAGCAAGTAGGGAGCTCAAAGAGGTGTATGACAAATCAACAGAGAAAATCCCTACACAAATAGTGATTTTAATCACTAAACACCATTGTAAATACCATTTCATATTTTTGTAGCTCCATTTTGTGCAAGCCAAGGAGTCCTTGAGCTTGAGGAGCTTTAGAAGTATCTACCTGCCAATTTTCGTATTTTTTAGATCTCGTTTGGGCCCTCAAATAAGCCCTGGAACCTAATTTTTAACTAGGCCGGACACTAGGTCTGGACAGGGCCAAAGCTAGTCAAAAACTATAAAAGGAGCTAGAGAGCTCACTTTTGGGTGTGGATTGTAATTGAAATGAACTGGTAAGAGCTTTTTGAAAGTAATCTAAAGAACTCCATTGATTCTCACTCTTTGTCTTGCCGTGTGTGCGCGTGTGTGTGTATGTGTGTGCATGTCTGTGTGCTTCTCACTCACGCACTTGTGTCGCCACTTGCTCGAGGTCTTCATACCATCCTCACGTCTTGCCGGATTGACATTAAAGGAGGTGCTACTCATCACTGAGCTACAACAACCCTTGTAAAGGCAAAGGGTAAGTAGTGCGTGTAGAAGAAGCTATTGAAGAAAAAGAAGACAATAGCTGATGAGGAGTCTTCTGAGTCAAGCTCTAGCTCTGAGAATATTATTGTTGCACCTGGTGGTGAGCTTGCTTCAAGGATTCTTGGTACGGAGCAGAACAAGATGAGGGAAGACATAGCTCGGAGAAAGCTTTTGAAGAAGGGGCATTTGTTCCACCTACCAATCAATATCATCCATAGACCACTCACAAGGAGGAGGCCCCTTCAGATAAGGGAGCCACATAATTTGCACGTGCTGAATCTTAAGAAGAACATAAAGATAAATCCTCATGCTACTGTTGAGCCATTCCTCGTCATGGTGGATCGGAATGAGTGTAGCTCTGTGGAGGATCTCAATGAGGGCCCGTTTGAAGATTATACATATTATGTGATTGGTGGTTCACACTCTAGAGAGGCCTGCAGACAGCTAGTGAGGGAGCACCCCACCACATTCTTCTTTAGGTATGCAGAATGCAAAATCTATGTTGGGCTTACAACTAAGGAAGGCAAGCTTCTTGCTTGGGATCACAACAATGATAATGACTATAGGCGGAAGATGTGCTCCATAGAGAGAATTCGGTTCTTCCACCATGAATACGAAAATTCTCTCATGAAGGAGGCTAGCAGAATACATCCCAATCTGCGAAAGCAATGCCTTATTGAGGTTGGCATTGCACTGGATGAAAATAGAAAGTCTGATGCTTTGAGAAAATATGATCCATGGTTTCAGCTTGCATTCAGAACAGGTGAGATCTGGGATCTGCAGGATAAGATTTTCAAAATGTGGGAGAACAAGGAGGTCAAGGGCGAGAAGCAATGGAAATCAAGGCCAGACCCTCACGTTGATTTGAAGGGAAAGGGAAGGAAAGTTGACCTTTTGATTGAAGAGGCTTCTGAGGACATGAAGTTGACACCATGGAGAGCCCATCAAGGAATTAAAGATGATACTTTGGTTATATCAACCTTTTCAAGGGTAATCTCCAAGGAGTTAAGCCTGGAGGAGATGGTGACTAAGCTTAATAAGTATGTATGTTATTCTGACATCCTTTTTCCCTCCTCCGTTGTTTCTGGTCTAACCTACTCTCCCTTTAATTATTGTGACTGTAGTCATAAAGTATACATGAAGATTCAGGAGGTGATGATGAAGAGACTGGGTTGCTTTTCTTGGACAGAGGTCCAAGCAGAGTATCCAACTACCTCATCATACAAAGCTTTATCCGAGTATTTTATCCTATTTTGTGATTGGGTAAGTTCTATTTTGAGAGAGGATGCCTGGTTTGCTATCTACCTCCATGCTTAGAATCGACCTACCAATAATTCGATGCAAGAAATTGACTTTTAGTAGCAACTCGATGCCTGGCATTGACTTATTGCTGAAAGTTGATGCCTGGCATTGATTTACCGCCAAAAGTTGATGCTTGGCATCCACATAGTGGCACAAGTTGATGCCATGCATCAAATTATGGGAGATATTGATGCCATGCATCGACTTTGAGTAGAAAGTCAATGCCTGGCATTGACCCAAACAAGAAATCGATGCCAGGCATTGATTCCTCATGTTTCTACTTGTTTATCAAAGAGCTCATTTAATTGTCTTTCCACTTGTTTCTATAGAAACCAAGGAAAAGTAAGTCTACAGAGGCATTAGATGATTCTTCCCCTGCATTCCTCGCTCACATTCAAAGAGCAAGGCATGAGAAATCTAGATTGAAAGCGAAGGAGATAGATTTTGATGATGAACTTGATTTGAAATGTTTCTCCAATCCCCTAGACCCATTAGGCCTGTATATTACAATGTATTCTGTAGTGATGTAAATAGTATTTGTTCTATTGTGCCTAGAAAGCATCTCTCCCTTCTTATAGCAGACATACCCTATGGATTTAGAATGTTGGGATCAGTGAATGACGACGAGCCTTTCAAGCACCCTCAGATTTGGAAGATGGTCACTGATTTTGCAGATTTGACTATGTCTCTTCTTTGGAGGGTAGTAATTTTCCATAGCAGAGACCAGCCTTTCTGCTGGGGATAGGACATTGGTTAACCCCTATCAGAAGCCACAAAAGCTTATAATGAGATTGATTGAACTATTCTCCAATTATGTTGACTGGGTCCTAGACCTTTTTTCGGGCACAGGTAATTTCAATTGTAACATTTCTCATTAGGCATGATATTGATTGGCCTCTAAGTGGATTTCTTCTCTTTCATGTCTGACTCTGGCTTGCTCCTTAAAGATGTTCAAGCACTGCATTTCTGTGGAGAAGGATGATGCTCAAGTGAGCTTCATTAGAATGAGAATCAATGGGTTGAATGAATGCTCAGATGAAGACCAAGAGGTTGGAAGGAAGCACATTGCAGCCACAGAGAGATTCCAACTAGCTTCAAGGGAGCCTCTTCCCCCACTTGCAGATGAACCGGGAGACATGGCTGACCTTGAAGAGCCAATCTTGGAGCAAGAGAGGCAGGAGATGTGTTCTAGGGTTCCAGAGGATCCCATTATGCATGAGCCTGAGGAAACTTATGATCAGCTTCTATTATAGAGTCTTATTATTCTTGTAAAACATACATGAAATGTAAACATCATTTTAATAGAAATATAATGCCAACTTCTACTTCCATTTTGTGCAAAGCTATACTTATCTTGAGCATTTCTCTGATGAATGTGTGGATGTTGCTTAATATAATTTTGTTGATTATGATCTTCTCTTGGGAATGCTTTTGTGATATTCATTTGATATTCTATGAATATGGCCCAACATTCAATGAGGATCTTAACTGTACAAAGGGATGATCTTAATTGCCTTGTTAAAAGGTTCGACTTTTGCAACACATGTATAGCGAATTTTGAGTAGCTTTTAATCACCTATAATCTATGCTTGTTGAGCTTCTAGATGTAATGAAGGAGTTTTGCCAATTATTACTTGTACCTTTAACTCTGATCTCTTAGGTCGAAGGTCATGATGTGGGGTTCTTGATCATGCTGAACAGCTAGTTTTCATGGCACCAAGCATTTTAACATATCTATCTCCGACTACTTGGGTTATAGGATCAAGCTTCTCGCAATATTTACAAGCAATAACAAGTGATTCTTACTATATATTATGAAATGAACACTTTATTGCATGATATCATGGACTTTAGGTAAAAAAGAATGGAGAACATGTCTTTGTTTTCCTTTGTTGTGAATCAATGTTATTTATCAAAGGAAGATATATTCTTGATGTCATTATTGCTTTGTGGGAAGGATTTGACTATGCCAATGAAGTGAATCTGGATTATTACTTCTTTAAAGTTAACTTTGATAAGGCTTATGATAGAATTGAATGGGATTTTATCTTACAGTCTCTCCATGATATTGATATAGGGAAGAAGTTCATTAAGTATGTTTGTACTCTTTTTGGCAATGCTTCGTTTAGAGTCTGTATGAATGGTTAGCTCTCCCCCTTTCAAAATTTCTAGATCCATTAGGCAAGGTTGTCCCTTGGCCCCCCTTCTTTTTGCCATATCCAGTGATGCTCTTGGGTGGTTGGTCAAACATGCTATGTCTAAAGGTAAGATCAAAGGTATCCCCATTCCCAACTCCAACCAACAACTAGGGCTTCAGATGTTTGCAGATGACACTAACATGTGCACCCTTGCTGATTCTAATTTTGCTGTTAATTTTTTGGATTGCTTGAATATCTTCTGGCTTGCTAGTGGCTCTCACATCAACCATTCCAAAACTGGATTGCGAGCTTCTAATGATTCGTGACTACATAGCTAATAATGGTTGTCTCATTTTGTAGGAACAATGCATATTTAGACTATTGGGTATACCTATGGGTTTCAATGTCACTATGCAACAAAGATAGGATTGGATCTTCGACAAATTCAAGAAAAAAGTGTTCAGGTGTTATAATGTGTATGCTTCTCTTTCTCACAGATGTTTTATACTAAAACATTATCTACATCCTTCCTTGTTATATTTTTCTGGCCTGTTGGAGTCCCTCCAAACACCGATTGAGACAACTCATAGCTTTAGCTAGAAAATTCCTGAGGGGTGGTAATGCGCAGGTACTAAAGGTGCCTAAGGTTGCTTGGAACACATGTTGTCTTCCCAAATATAAAGGTGGTCTGGGGATCATCAGCCGTGTTAAAATTGCTGAGAATATGGCTGCTAAATAAATTCTAAGATCTATAAATTCTAATGATATCTGGGCCTTACTCCTCAAAAGAGATATTCATAAATTTTGTGTCAAGGATTATAAAGCTTGGTGAAATAATCACTTGTGGTATATTGTAGCCTCCCCTCTCACCTTTAATCCTATTGGTAGTTTGCTTTCTCTTGCAGGTTCTAGAATGTATGGATTAAGGTAAAAGCTTCCTTTTATCCCAACTACAAATTCACATCTAACTTAAACTTCTTCTTACAGGAATCTCCTTGGCTAGGATGGCTTGCTCTTTGGAACAATAGAAGCATAACTATTAAGGAGCATAGATGCTTTAAGTTTGGGATCAGAACTTGGGGATGGTTCATCCATTCAGTTGAGCTTCTGACTGATGACTACATCAAAAGGACTAACACAATTATCTCCTGCATATTTGCAAATGATCTTGGAGATGGAGGAGTGCACGATTGGAAACCTCCAACTAGAAGAGGTCACCAAGCACATGTGGAGATGCTTCAAACTCAAGAGAGGATCCATTACCTGGTTAACTCACAAGCTCAATTCTAGATGGAGTTGTAACTAGTCTCCCACTCAATGGAGATACACATTCAAAGTGATTTGGGTCTTGCCTTATAACATCAAACATTCCTACTTGGAATGGTTGATCCTGCATAATGGCCTATGGACTAGCAGCAAGACAAGGAGGGTAAATGCTAGTAATAGAAAATGTTCAATGTGTAGTAGGGAAGAGGATTTGGCCCACATGTTCATCAACTGCTGGCATGCCAAGAGTTTCTGGCAAGTTTGGGAGCCCATCCTTAGGATCAAGAAGCTCCCCGAGCTTGGTCTCAAAGAAATTATCCTTGGGTGTTGCAACAAGTTGGATTTGGTCTTGTGGAATTTATGGAGAGGGCACATCCTGTGGCACATTTGGATTAGCAGGAATCAAAATCATTTCAAGAGTGGGAAGAAGAATTTCATTTATTCTCTCATAAAAACTCTATATTTAACTGGTCAACAAAGTTTGCAGTCTATTAATAGACTTCCTCAGGATTCTGCTATTGTAATTAAGAACCTTCCTCCCAATAAATGGAGAGAGTCCTTATCATCCTGCTACTCTAGGGATCGATTCATTATGGTCCTTTCTTTGTAAGTTTGCCAATGGGCATTCTCTCTAGCCTTGTACTAGTGGGATCACTAGTTCCCTCTACACTTTGTAATTTTTTCCATTAATTTACTCTCTTTTCGTGTTGTCTAAAACAAAAAAAAAAACACCCATCGAGTTTTCCAAGCATTCGGAACTTGCGCAATTATTCGGCAAAAGTCATGGATGGATATGCATATCCCCGCACTTTTTAGACCGTTTCAAACCCGAGGAAATGCTTAACCCAATAGTGCATCGACTATCCTAATCCAGCTCTCTCTCTCTCTCTCTCTCTTACATTCAGACCCGAGGAAATGCTTAAGCCCGTAGTCCATTGACTATCCTACTCTCTCTTTCTCTCTCTCTCTCTCCGAGCACGTAATAGGATATCAGGCCTCATTAAGATCAAAGGGGGGCCATGGTAGGCTTTTCCCAAACTTTGACCCGAAGATTTCGATCATGTCAGGAAACACCCATACAATGTTTGTCCCGACAGTCGACATATGACATAGAACAATCAGGAAAGAAGTCCGGCGCCCGATAGCTATTTTGAAAACTCTTTAAAGGCCATGGCTTTTTTTTTATTTTGAATACCTGGAATTTGAAAGCAAAAGACAAAACAAACGGATTGCATAAATGTCACTGAATCAGGATTCAGAACCATAGAGACCTCTGTTCCGTTCCCAAGAAACAGGTGTCAAAACTATGAAAGCATTTCGAGGATATTCCCAAAAATACATGTCGTTCCCGCGTCTACCGAATACCACTTTAAACGTAGAAATAATAGTGCCACAATAGATTAAGAGTGCAAGTTCAAGGAGAGTACTCAACCAAAAGATACTAGTTTTAAAAGAAATAATTTCATCGCTATGCCAAAACCTTATCTTCCTTAGTTGCTTCATTAAACTTGACTCATATGCAACATGCACTAGTGATATTTAGAGTGGCATGCATTGCTTTGGGGGGAGGGGTCATGAAGGGGTATCCATGTTTCCAATTCTTCTTCTCAAATAGCGGTCGACATGTTTGCAGATGACACTAATATGGTTATGAATGCTGACACTAACTCCACTGTTATCTTGTTGGATTGTTTGAAGTTGTTTTGTCTTACGAGTGGATCTACAGTTAATTGCAAGAAAATTGGCTTTAAAGCTTCCGATAATGTTGTTCTAGACTGTATATCTCAGCTTGGTTATGAAAATTTAAAAGATGGTCAGATCTTTCGGTTGTTAGGTATCGCGAGGGGTTTTAACGTTTCATTCAAAGAAAGGTAGGATTGGGTTCTAAATAATTCTAAAGGCAAACTTTTCAATTGGTACCATTGACAAAGTTCTAAATCTCATTGAACCTTTGTTCTACATCCTTCTCTCCTTCCCACACTAACATATTTCCTTGCTTTTTGGCTTCCCTCTAAAAATTTGTTGAAACATGTAATTACACTTTCCAAAGGGTTTGTTTGGGGTGCAAAATCTGAGGTTAATAAGATATCTAAAGTTTCTTGCACTACTATTGCCTCCCAAAGCACAAAGTTGGATGGAGGATTTCTCGTCTTGCTAAAATGGCAGATAACCTTGCTACCAAATGGATATATAGATGTTTTTATAGTAATGATTTTTGTTCCTGCCGGCTTGATAGAAGATTGCACCTTTTTCAAGTTAAACGTTAATAAGGCTAGAATAGTAATGGATTATGGGATATCATTATGTCTCCTTGATTATGGGATATCATTGTGTCTATTCAATTGTTTACTATTCTTGGCCATCCTCTTACTTGCAGGTTCACCAGTGCTTGGAGGAAGGTGAAACAAAAGTACAATACTAAACCAAACTACATTAGTACTTTGAACTTCTTTCCTCATGAGTAATCATGGCATGGATGGTTCTCCTTTTGGAACAATAGCCCCCTTTCCATAAAGGAGCACAAGTGCTTCAAGAAAGGCTTTAAAACTTGGAATGTTATGATCAATAAAGATGATTTGGTGTCTAATTTTTTCTATTTTGGGTATAATTTACCTACTTCCTATCAATAGGTACTAGTCCAGTATGAGTTCTTAAAAAGTAGAATGGCCAATTGTAGTATAATGAGCTTAAGGATTTGTAGAGCTGCAAAGGACATGTATAGAGGTTAAGTTAATCAAGCATCTACATAATTGAATGCTAGATGGAAGCTACAATGGTCCGATTTCAAATGGAGGCATAGATGCAAATGTTTGTGGTCTTCACAATGGTCTTTGGATAGCGAGGAACGTCAAGATGATTAAATTCAATGAAGGGGACGTGGAATTGTTTTGGAAAGGTGGAAGACTTGACCCACTTATTTGTGGAATGCAAGCATACCAAGAGGTTTTGGCATATTCTTCAACGGTACCTACATAACAATAAAATCCATTCTTTTGGATCAAAAGAAATTCTCGTTGGATGTTGCGATAGAATGGACCTAGCTTTGTGAAACATTTGGAGGGGCTTCATCATCCTGTGGAATATATGAGTACGCAAGAACAAATTCTCTCGCATATATGGCTAAGTAGGAACGAAGTTGTATTCAACTCTAGAAAGAAGGACTTTATGATTTATTTAGAGTTATCCCGTATATGACTCGATTTAAATGTCTTCATTCCATATGTGATGTACCTAATAAGCATTTTAAAGTGTTTTATCTATTGAAGTGTCTAATGTATTGAATTTCTACCCCTACACTAGGTGGAAGAATATATTACTCTCATTGTATTTGAGGGAGAGATTTTTATGGTCTTCCATCCGTAAAACTCCCTACACTTCTTGTAATGTGACGTCTTTGAGCATCAGCGCAAGCTCCATATGAGTACAGATTGAAGTAGTACAAGTAAACAGTGGGATAAGTGAGTTTTGGACATTTGACCTCTTTGATCCACTCCCTCCCAAGCATTCTTTGAGACAATTGGGAATAAAAGGACGAGGAATGAATTCCTAAGTGTAAGATTTTTCCTGTAAAATGCGAAAATGTTTTACTGAATGTTCGATCCTATTGAAGGTAAATGTGACGTCAGAATATGCGGTCGTTCGAAAGGATTGTCATTAGTGCATGCTTTAGTTGTTTGAAATAAGGACATTTAATTAAAGATTCTCCTCTATTAACTAATAAGAGTGAGGCTCCAAATTACACTAATAAGAAGTCTGACAATGAGAATGTGATTGGAAAAAATAGGTTTATTAATGGTAATCCTGGAATCAATCTTAGGAAGTGAATAACAGAAATAAGAAAAAACCTTTTAATTGGCATAATAAAAGTGGTGTATTGTTAGAAAATGTAAGTAATCCCAAGATGTGGATATGTATCAGGTTTCGGACCCATAGCCCTAGATGCCTAGCAAATGTAAGAGCAAAGGAAAAGATGCTATCAAGATATGTGGTACATCCACTAAGCCACCCAAGAATCCTAGAAAATGATGTCCAATTGGTTAGGAATATTTTTTTTGATGTTTTCTTGTTGTTTTTGCTTTGAAATGCTGCATCATAGGCTCTACTCTGAAGATAAATTCCTCCTTTATTTCAGATGCATTTGATCCAAAACGATTCTCTCAACACTAAGGGTGGAAGTGATTCTATAAGGGGAAAGATTTTTAATGACTTCTTGAGGGATATCTCCCTTTTCCCTAATATCATTTGTCTTCACGAACTTAGAGAGGGTGGTTTTTATCTTCAATCAAATTTACAAGTTGCTTCTAGTAGCCATAAATGGTATTTCACTAGACATTATAGCGGCAAAGTAGGTGCCTCTGCTAGTATATCTGTAGACCTTTCACATCTTGTTGAAGATTGGTTTTATAGTGACACCAACCAATGTGTTGCTATTAAGTGTATGCCCCCCTGAATTATATTGTTGTCACTATGTATGATGTTAATAATTGTGTCAATATGTTTAAATATTAGGATGAGCTCCACTACTAAGAATACGGGCACATAGCAACAGTTACTGTGACACAATTTCGTCACTATAAAATTGCATAAAGCATCGCAACAAGCATCGAGCATGAAACATCGGTTAAAGGATGAAAGATTCGATGTGACGTGTGGCATGATGGGATATGCGACGGTTACATTGAGCATCGCTAAAAGCATTGCATTAGTGATGCTAATTTGCATCGCATAAGCGACACTAATTATCATTTCTTATGCGATGCCATCTAGATAGGAGTTTATGATGATTTAGCCTCAGTTACACAATGGGTTTTTGACGAAAAAAATAAAAATGTTGGAGGCTCTTTGATCGGCATCTACACGCATCTGATTGAAGAGCTCTGCAATGTTCACAATTGCATTGTGCTTACGACCTGAAAAAAACGCTTGCTGAATTGTTTTTTTGTCTAATCTCTATCTTATTGTCTCTCTTTCTCTCTATTTTTCTCTTTTCTACCTCATTCTCTCTTTGAACACTCTCTCTCTCTCTCTCTCTCTTCATAATAGGTTATTCAAGAAGTTAACAAAGCAAAAAATATGGCTAACTATTGTAAGTACAATTTCCATTCTTTGTATATCATTTGATTTTTTTAATTTTCATTAATTATCATACTCACAGTTATTGATATGCACATATACACCTATACATGAAGATGCACATTCACACATATACACATATACACATGCACATACACACACATATATACACACACATACATGTGCACATACACTTACACATACACACACATACACATGCATATGCACAAGCATTTCTACAACCACATACAAAGACTTGCATGTATGCAATATTTCATATATACATACACATACACATATTAACATATACTTAAATACATGTATATGCACATCCACATGCATGCATATAGACATGGATGCAAATGGAAATGCACCCACATGCACATGCATGTTTCATACATATACACATGCATATACATAAACTTGTATATGTTTATACAGATACACATACATATGCACATACATACATATGCACACACATACACATATATACACACATATGTACACACACATATGTACATACACACACATGCACATACATACATATACACATATACATGCACATACACACATATACACATACACTTACACATACATGCACATACATACATATACACACACATACACGTGCACATGCACATACACATACATACACATATACACTTACACATGCACATACCCTTCTTTGTATATCTAACGTCCAAGCCTAGGAAGTATCTGAGTTGCTGTAGGTCACTAACCTTAGATTCCTCTATTTGTATCTTCATCCTTCTACCTTCAACATCATTACCTATGAGCCTTATATCATCTACATATACACAAAGGTATATGACTTCTCCAAGATTCCTGTTGATAAAGATTCAAGGATTTACTTCGCAATCAATGAAAACCTTACGCTTCAAATATGTCACAAATCTATGATTCCAAGCCCTTGAAGTTTGCGTTAGACCATGTATGGCTTTCCTTAACTTGCATACATGCTCAAGAAAATGTGAATCTTTATATCTAGGAGGTTGATCAATATATACCTCTGTCTAGTTGGATTCTTGGGAACTATCACAAAACCTTAGAAGAAGATGGTTGAACCATACTTTAAGAGAGAGGATAAGGAAGTTATCTTGATCCATCGCTTTTGGTTCTAATGGTTAGCCTATACTACATCTAGCTACGAGGTTATGAGTTGAATTCCCAACATTGGTATTAGGGCCTAGTTGAGAACCTTGTGCAACAAATAGGTAAGGAACCTAGTATGTGGGCAGTTGGGCAGTGCTTGAGCATGGATGAGTCTAAATCTAGGCACAAACAAACGGGCATGGGCACTTGGACACCAATGAAAGGTTGGATCAATACAAAATAGGTTCACGTAGTAGAATTTGTGTTTGGTGGAGGTGCTCAAATCATTTATTTTTATCGGTGAGACATATAAGATTCACTCCAAAAAATTAGGAATAAAGGAAATACAGATGGAGTGAAAAGAAGATGGACAAAGAGAGGTAACGACTCTATGTGTGTATGTGTGTTGGGGAGAAAGGGAGATATATATATATATATAGAGAGAGAACGCCAATCTCTAGTAATATTTTTTATTACCTACACGCCTATGAGAGCATAATGATAGTGGTCATTCAAAGGAAACATCTCCTTGTCGGGACCTTTCAAGAAGCCTTAAATAAACCATAAGAAACCGGTATTGGAAGCCTGAAGACATAAACCCACGGATGAAGAGGGTCTGACAGACAGAGAGCGAGCTCCCAACCATATTCGCACCCTCAGCCATAAGCTCACTCGAGTGCTTGCTGTCTTCTGTCAGAGGCTCTATCAGCTATGATCTTTGTCTGTGCCTTGCGGGCTCTCTCCCTTAAGCGTTGGTCCTCCTCGCCACTCCTGGGGGTCTGTCTCCCGTGTCGTGGGAGTTCACCCTCTCAGGTGCAGGAGTATGTGGCTATTGGACGTTGTTTACAAGGGTTCAGCATCGAGTTCCTATGCGGATATTTCTTGTACACCGGAGTGCTCCCACATGCAACAAATTTCTAAGGTGAAAGATCCTTACATGGCTTCGCAGAATGACAAGGACCTCATCACTTTGCACAATAATGGATGGCATTATGACTCCATCCAAGGTATGTCTCATGCTCCCTCTAATCACACTCCTCCAGAGAAAGGTAAGGGACTAGAAAAAGATAGCCCTCATTTTTTAAATGTCGAGAACCATGACATTAATGAAGATGAAGTGATTATTATAGAGAGGAACTCCCTCTCCAACTGGCATGCCCAGTTGTCTGAGAGAGTTGTCATTGACCTCTGTCATGGGCCCAGGCCCGCTCAAGATGTTCTAAGAAGTTGGATTAAAGCCAACTACGAGTATAGAGGTCTTTATGTGAAACAAGTGCAATATATGCCAAATAATTACTATCTGTTCTTTTTTGAGGATTGGAATAGTGCTCTAAAAGTGATCACTGAGGGGCAATGGCTTGTCAAAAATGTTCCTATCTCCTTTTTTAGGTGGTATGTGGGTTTCAACCCTAAAGGCCCCAAGCCAACTAAACTGCCCATATGGGTAGATTTTCCTAATCTATCGGTTGACTTCTACCATTGGATAAATAAATTAGGCTCCATGCTTGGGAGAGTCCTAGGGCAAAAAGCTAGGTCAGGTGGGATTAACCCTAAATGGGATCCTCAGTTAATGATTGAGATTGATGTCTCCAAACCAATCAAGCAATCCATACGGATCAAGGACTCAAAAGGTTTATTCCTCCATGAACAACATACCATATATAGCAACCTAACTAATGCTTGCTTCAAGTGTTTTAATCAGGTTCATCTTATTAAGAATTGTCCCTTGCTTAAGGGTCCTTTAAAAGACTCTAAGGCCAAAAAACGAGTTCGATAATTGGAAAACAAAGATATTTCCCTAAAAAGACCCCCCTCAGTTCCCCTACTGGGCATCAAAGTGTCAAAAAGAACATCCCTAAACAATTGAAAAAGAAAATAGGTAAGTATGCTAATCCTTAGAGTGTTCTTTTAGATGTTTCTAGCCACTCTTTCATTGAGGAGTTGGAAGCAGATAAGGAAAACATTCCTATTAATCAGAAGTGTGAAGTGATTCTATTGGAATCTCCTAAGGCCTAGGTGGAAGCAGATACTGAAAGCTCAAAAGGTTGGCAGGTTTAGGGTTTAGGGTTCTAGTTTGCAACCCAATAAGGAAACAAAGACCTAAAAACCTTTTCATTTGTGGTTTCACTCTCTCTATTTACCATGGACTCGTTAAACATAATCTCTTTTAATACTAAAGGCTTAACTTATCCTGTCAGGGCAAAGATCATCAGTTGCTAGATAAAGAATCTCTCCAAGATTGTTGATGTACTCTGCCTTCAAGGGTTGAAGATTGGTAGGTCCAAGCTTGACTCCCATTTAAAAATGGTTAACCCTCACTATGAATGGCGCTTGATTGAGCACATGTAGGGTAAAAGAGGGGTTTCTCTTGGCATTAACGCAAAGATTAGTCATCTTATCAAAGGGATGGACAAGAGCTTGTCCAATCAATGGGTTGCTATTAACTTTGAATCCCCTTTGAATGTGTGCATTGTTAGTTTTTATGGGTCCAACTGCAGGCAAATGAGAAGTAATTGTTGGAAAGAGTTCAAATCCATCAAAGGTAATATCTGTTTAATTAGAGAATTCAACATGGTTACCAAGAGTTTTGATAGACTTAATAGAAAAGGATCTTGTATTTATGGTGTGGAAAAGTCTTTTTGTTTTTCTCTTTTGTCATCATCATGACTTGATTGACCACTTTGAGCACACCGGTATCACTTCACATAATATTCAATCCAATGGAAAGGCCTTGGGGCTAGGGTTGATAGGTGCTATATAAACTCCTCTTTTGGTATGGATTTTTGGGAAGTTAGTGCCAATATTGACCTAACCCTCATGCTTTGTGACCATAAACCTATTATTTTGGACCTTAAAATGAAATGTAAGTCCTTGAGAGCTGGCTAGCCCCATCTTGATGCTAGACTTCTTAAGCTTCCCTCAGTGCCTAGACATATTAAAATGGCCATTAGTTGGCACTTCTCCCACAATACTTTGGCTTTGAAAAGCTAGGAGAATGCGGTCAAGGATATCCAAAAGATTTTTACCTTTTATAGAGATAAAGTCTAAAAGGTTAGAGCCCTTAGGAAGAAGAAACTTCTTGAGGGCTTAAAGGAGTTTGATCCTAATAACCCTTCTATGGAATCCATTGAGTTGAATCACAAGCTTAGATGTGAAGAGTACCTCGAAGCTAGTTGGTCTCTTGCCAACTCAAGAAGGTTTTGCATTGGGAATATGGATCGACCGAACAAAAATATGTATGAGTTGTTTAAACAAAAGAACAATAAGGATCTCATTCCTATGATCACTAAGAGAAATAGTGGGACTTCTATCAACATGGAGTGCTTAGAGGAGGCTGCTAGCTTCTTTATGGATGTTTTCCCTAGTCCTCCCAAAAGGGGGGAGGACATCCAGAGAGCCAAGGCCCACATTGCTTCTATGAAGGTGAAAAATCTCCCTTAGGAATTGGCTGCTATCCTGGACCTCCTGCTCTTTACTGGTGAGGTTAAAGAAACCATTGATAAATTGAAACCCTATAAGTCTCCTCGTATTGATGGGATTGCTAATGCATTTTTTATGGTTCTCAAGGATTTCCTTACCCCTTACCTTCTGAAGATTTGGGAAGAGGCTACTAGAAAAGGTGCCCTTTCTTCTAACATCAATATGGGGGTTATTTGACTCATTTACAAAAAAGGCCCCAAGGATGATCTTAATAATTGGACACCCATAACTTTTCTTAGTTATGTGTACAAGATTTTTGCTTATACCCTTGCTAGAAGGCTTAGCCCCATTATGGAAAAATTTATATTACCCATGAAAAAGGGATTTATCAAAAGGAAGATATATTCTTGATGTCATTATTGCTTTGTGGGAAGGATTTGACTATGCTAATGAAGTGAATTTAGATTATTATTTCTTTAAAGTTGACTTCGATAAGGCTTATGACAGAAATGAATGGGATTTTATCTTACAGTCTCTCAATGATATTGGTATAGGGAAGAAGTTCATTAAGTATGTTTGTACTCTTTTTGGCAATGCTTGGTCTAGAGTCTTTATGAATGGTCAACTCTTCCCCCTTTTCAAAATTTCTAGATTTTTAGGCAAGGCTCTCCCTTGGCCCCCCTTCTTTTTTCCATATCCAATGATGCTTTTGGGTGGTTTGTCAATCATGCTATGTGTAAAGGTAAGATCAAAGGTATCCCCATTCCCAATTCTAATCAACAACTAGGGCTTCAGATGCTTGCAGATGACACTAACATGTGCACTCTTGCTGATCCTAATTTTACTAGCTTCTAGCAAAATTAGAATATCTTCTAGCTTGCTAGTGGATCTCACATGAACCATTCAAAAACTAGATTCAGAGCCTCTAACCAAATGATTCCTGGCTGCATTGCTAATAATGATTGTCTCATTTTGCAGGAACAGTCCATATTTAGACTATTGGGTATACCTATGGGTCTCAATGTCACTAAGAGTTGCTTGTTCTTTTGGAGATTAACACTCTCCGTCACATATGGCACCTGGGTAGGACATTTTTTCTACCATGTTGTAGTTAGACACGTGCTTCCAGCACTCCACTTTAGCTAAAACATGGAGAAGTGCTAGCGTGAATACTGAAATCAGACCTAAGTGCTTGCTACGATACAAGAACTTATCTGCACCCAAGGGCATAGCAAACATATCAGCTCACATGAGGTGCATGGAGGTATAAGATAGTTATATCTTCATTTGCTCCTTTAATTCCCGGATGAAGTGGTATCTTTAATCAAAATGCTTGATTTTTTTTTTGAGTTTATAGGATACTCGCATAGTGGACGCACCATTGCCTATCACATAAGGTCTTGAGTGGAGATTGCCTTGATGGTATCTAGTACTATAATAATGCTTGAATCCAAACTTGCGTTCTTTGGTGGTTAGGGCTAGTGACACAAACGCAACCTCTACACGTGATAGGGAGACAAATTCTTCCTTCTTCGAGAACCATGCCACAACTCTACCTGCGAATGTAAGCACAACAGTCCTGTATGCAACCCCACTCCCTAGTCCCAGTCTAACCACCCTTGCATTTGGAAAGAGGATGGACACTACCAAATGTATGCAATCACATGCCATAAGATTTGTCATCTTGTAACTATCCAATACTTGTTTTCAAGAAAATACTAAGTGTATACTTGATTGGAAATCAAGGAGCATAACATGAGCAAGATAATAAGTATGTGAATTATCCAATTAGAGGCCTAACAAGCGATAATACTAAAAATGTAGGCATGGTAGAGAATGAAGTTGTATCATGATCAAGCAAGAATTCATGTCTAGTGTTAACAACAATGCAATGGAAATGGGTTTGATGCTCTAAAACTCAAAAGAACCAAGGAGATTAGCAACATCTCTCGGCTGATGAATAAATAGACTACCATTTGGAATAAGAGGGAAATAAGATATCTAACCCAATTCAGTAGTGTAAAATTCAAGAATCATATTTGTTCTTAAAACTTTCAAATTGTGGTGATGAGACCCATGAATTTTTATAACAATTAACTTCTTGTGTGGCATGTTCACCTCATATGTATCTTCTAAGATGATCCACAGAGTGTTGACTATCTTAAGGAGTCATAAAAACTATTTGCAAGGATCTCTCATATGGAGAACAAATTATATGCAAGCATTGAAGTCTCATCTCCTACCAATTTTTCGTATCATTTGTGCTTGTCATTACTGCAAAGTGAACGCAAGGTTCACTTCCATACATGATGGTCCTGAGTCCTATTCCTTAAATCACAATCTCCACAATCATTTTTCGTCATTCAAAGTTTCCAACATGATTTTTATATATCTTATGCATGTATGAGGTGTGTGGTTCACACATTTTGATCACTCACTACATGTATAGGAAATCTCATTGTAAGTAGGTCCATTGACACATTGGCGAAGATGATACCTGTATGGTTGTCAGGATGTAAATATCACCTGATTTCTATTGCCATGAAGATTTAAAGGGATGTTACCCCTTCAAAGCAATGGTTTCAATTAGTAGATGGTTTATGTCAAATGTGCCGTTATTCCTCACATTTGCTCTTATAGAATAGCTAAGGATGCTTGGGATAGACTTACCAACTTTATACCAGGCAAGGAATGAGGCTTCTGTTTCTTGCCTCAAAAAATAGCTCAAGAATGAGCACATGAATGAAGGTGATTCCATGGACAATTTTCTGACAAAGATCAAACATTTTAAAGCACAATTGATGTTTGCTCATGGTGTTTCCTGACAATTCACTTGTGTAGAATGTTTTGAATGGTCTTCACAATTCATATAAGAGTTTTGCTTATACTCTTTGTTTCATAATGAAAGGCAATCCAAATGCCTTAAAATTTGAGGAGAGTCTCTATTCTATTACAGGAAGATCAGTCTAGGCAGAACAGATCCATTATGCGTGTTGTAGATTAAGCTTTCTTGGCTAGTTAGAAGCACAAAGGTAAATGGATCTCTTCTACTAGTAAGCAAAAATCCGGTAATTCTACATAATCAAAGAAGGATGACATCAGCAATAGTCAGAATGATGGTACTTCTTTTACATTGTCAGATACTTTATTTGTGATAGGGATTAAGAAGAATCTATTATCAGTTTCAAATTTAGCCAAGATTGGCTTGTTTGTGAAATTTATTGATGATAGATGTAGATTTCATGATTTTTAAAATGGCTATGTCATTATTGCGTCTTGCGACTTTATGTCCTAGGATTTATAAGCTCATAAACTATGAAGGAACTATGAATGATTCAGCATGTGTAGTACATGATTCTCAGGCTTTGTCAGATGCCATGCTTTGGTCATTTGAATTTTGCTAGTTTGCCATATCTGTAGAAATCTTAAATGGTGTCGTCTTTGCCCAAACTTGAGGCACCTAGTAAACATCTATGTGAAGGTTGTATTTTGGGAAAAATGCAGTGTTCCTCCTTCCCAAAAGATGGTTTAGTTTGAGCTACTGAGAAATTGCAGATTGTTCACAATGATGTCTATGGTATTATGTAGACACTCTTTTGGGAACTACTTTACTTCATGAATTTCATGGATGATTTTTGAGGCATGCATGGGTATATCCATTGAAAGCAAAGTACAAAGTGTTTATGTGCTTCAAATAGTTTTTGGTTTTGGCTGAAAATTTATCAGCATATAAAATGGGCATTTCATTCCGATCGAGGTGGGGGGATATATGTCTTCTGACTTTAATGCATTTTTGGTTGAACATAGGATAAAACATCAGTGTAGAGTGCCATATACACCGCAACGAAATGGAGTTGTAGAACGGAAGAATAGGTCACTCATGGAGTTGAGGAGGTGTATGGTCAAGAGTCAGGCTTTACTACATAGTTTCTAGCATGAGGCTATCATGTGTGGAACATATGTACTTAATAGGTGTCCCAATAAAGCATTGCAGTCTATCACTCCATATGAGGCTTGGCATGGTCATAGTCCATCTGTTGCTCACCTAGTTGTTTTTAGTTGTCTAGCATATGCATTAGTGTCTGAACAACATCAAAGGAAACTGGATGATAAAGCAATAAAATGTATTCTTGTTGGGTTCAGTTATGAAAGCAAAGGATACGTCTGTATCATTCTCGAACTAGAAACATTGTGGTTAGCCGTGATGTTGTTCTTGTGAAAGATGCTATCCAACCATTACTTTCATGTACTAAGGAGACATATCTTAGCTCCAAAGACATGTATGATACTTTGCTGCCTCTGTTTAGAGCTGAAGAGTCTAGTGTTGGTCTAAAGGAGGCAACTTCTCAACCTTTACAAGTTTCATTTGATGGTGCACATCATTCCGTTGCTGATGTAGATTTACATGATGCACTTGTTGATGAGAGAACTGATATTGAGGAGGCAAAAACTATGCCAAAATGGCTAGTGCAGACTTTGTGTGATAGCAATTAGATCCACCTCTATCATATCATACTCGTTTAGGCTCTCATAGTGTCACTTTTGCATTAGATTGCTATGCTATGGCTGGCTCTAGTCTTTTTTATGAGAATGAACCTATTTCATTTAATGAAGCACACAATTCTAAAAATTGGATGGCTATTATGCAATCAGAATATGATGATATCATAAAAAATGGTACCTGGTCTTTATCTAACTGTCCTCCTAGCAAGAGGGCCATTGTCACTACGTGGGTATACAAGCTGAAGTGTAAGCCTGATGGAATAGTGACAAGTACAAGGCTAGGCTTGTTGGAAAGGGTTATGTGCAGGAAAGAGGCATTGATTTTGATGAGACCTTTGCACCTACATGCAGAATGACTATTGTTCATAGCATATATGCACTTGTAGCTCATCATGATTAGAATGTACATCAACAGTCCAACTGAGAGCACTCCATATGATAAGCATGGAAATGATGTGCGTATGATCATTGTTATGGATGTTGATGACATGCTACTCACTAGTCCTCATGAGAAACATATTGCTGATTTTAAGACTGATCTACATGCCTCATTTGAGATATCAGATTTGGGGCATTTGCATCATTATTTGGGCATTCAGTTTATGTAGGTTGATGGAAGAATAGCTTTGTATCAAACCAAATATATTGACACATTATTGCAGCATTTTGGCCTTGAAGACTACAAACCTATTGCCATGCCTATGTAGACAACTTTACGATCAAGTCTTCATGATGCTGGACATGCATTTGATGTTGTTGTCTATCAGTAGGCTATTCGATGCTTGATTTACTTATGTATTACTCGGCGCGATATTCAATTTTTTGTCTCACAGATGAGTAGGTTTATGCAATGCCTAGATGTCAAGCATTCGCAAGAAATTAAGTGCATCTTTTGCTACTTGAATAGTACTTGACTAGTTGCATTGTTTTATCCCAAGGGGGATTATTACCACTAGATTTACATGCTTTTTTGACTTTGAGTGGTCTGGTTGCTATGAAACTTGTGTGTGCACCACTGATTTCTACTTCATGCTTGGTAGCTCATGCATATCTTGGTTGAGCAAGCAGCAACCTACTATGGCTACTTCGAGTTGTCAGGCTGAGTATAGGGCAGCTTTCACAATGATTATTGAGTGTGTGTGGCTCAGATGCCTTATGGCTGATTTGGGTGCAAGTCAATCTTCTACCACCACTATTGTATAACTATGGGTTAAAATGGCCAAAGAGATGGGTTTTGAGGATCCAAAATGACTTGGAGAACCCTTGAATTCTATTAGGAAACCGTTGGAGAAGTGTCCCCAAGAGTGTAGTTTGAACCCTTGAGTTATTTGGATTTATTTACTCCTAATTAAAGGGTTTTGACCCTTAGGATCCTAAGGGTATGGCATTTAACGCTTAGGGAGGCCTCTCATGCCTTGAGATCTGTATGTACAAGATTGGGAGAAATCCTTTTCGAATCCATGTGAGGGCCATGAGATTCCATGTGATTCCCAAGGTTAGAAGGCCTTGGATTAGAATCTATGCGGAGAGGACACTTGGCAAGCTCTCCTTACATTTCCTCCCTTGGCCTTGAGGTTTATGTACGGGTGGAGTTGGTTGGGTTGATACATGCATCTCTCACCCCTTGTGGGTTTGATTAAGCTCCTAGAGTTGCTTAGGATACTCTCTTTGGTAGTAGTTTTTGCTTTACAATAGTGGTATTCAGAGCGAGCCAATTAGATCTATTGGCTATGGAAGCCTACAAGACATGTTTTGAACTTTCTTTCACCTCAGGAATTGTGATGCCACTCAAGGTTTTCCTATCATTTAAGGTCTGCAAAAGTCTGCTATGGAAGCCCGCAAGACACATTTTGACCTTTCTTTCACCTCGGGAATTGTGATGCGACACAAGGTTTGCCTATCATTTAAGCTCTACAAAAGTGTATTTGGAAAGGCAAGGCAGTTGGAAAGGAATGAAGCTAAAGTACTTGCAAAATCATGTTAATTAGATTTTGCAATATAAGTACTTAGAAATGTCTTTCCAAAAAAGTTTTATTAATGTATCACATATTTAATGTTATGACCACATTAAGTATGACTTTCCTACCAATGAAGTAAACCTAAGGAGGAAAAGACCTTACCAAGTCCATGGCAAGGCAGAAATGGATTGAAGAATACCTGAATACATCTAAGTTCTTTAATAACTTAGAAAAATTCACCAGGTTAAATCTTTCAATACAATTTTTAGCCTCAAGCAATGTATACATGAAAGTATATAAGCTCTTTGATAAGTTGGAAAGTTTTTGAGGCACATACACCTAGCATTTTCAATGCTAACGCTAATTATAACAGATAGTCAAAGATGATTCCAAAAAAAGAAAGCTTCTGATGAGATATCTTGAGAAGATGGCACCTGAATACATCAAATGTCATCAATGACATAGGTGTTATCTCTATAAAGCTTTTTAGGGCACATTCTCACACTACTTCATAGAACCTACAATACTCCTCTAAGTTTAAGACATACTTAAAGATAATTAATTGACAAAGGTTCTAAAAGAGCTCTTCATGACATATCCTAAATAGGATGATACTCTAGAATGGTTTCAAGAGTCTCATGATATAAAGCTCTATTAAGTTGATGCCATCAAAGACATTGACGGAAACCAATTATGAGCAAAGATTACTTTCACCAACATGAATGGTGAAAAGTATTCAAGGCATCATGAAAATTGAAAGCTCCCTCCTTTTGGAAAAATTTCCAATTTAATTGGAGGCTTCATTAATTCAATAGATTTGCATCTCAAGAAAGTCAAGTAAGATTTTCCTTAGCAGATGCAATGGTTCTTAATGGAAGGAACTTTAAGTTCTATAGGTACAATGAGGAAATGGAAATATTTTTCTTATTTTGATAGTACCCGCAAACCTCTTATGATTTGATTAGCATTGAAAATCAAAGCCACCTCTCCTAACACAGATAGGCATAAGGATTGCATTGTAGCAAAACATGAGAACTCATGAGCATTCCCATAAAGTCAAGAGGAAGTTCATGAGCAAGTTAGGATAGGTGGTCGCTTAGCTACCTATAGAAGATCTTCTGAAAGATACGAAAACTAAAATGCATTTCTAGCAAATCTTCTAGAAATTTTTTAGGTTCTACTCAAGTATAAGATTGCTTGAATAATCCAACATTGGGAGGAGTCAAAACTGACTCTCTACTTGTGAATAAAGCATATAGATTTCATAGTTTTTGAGGACAAAAACTCTTCAAAGGGGGGAAATTGTACCAAAACATATGAAGAATTGATACACTTAATTCCATAAATAGAAACTTAGAATAAAGATGATGAAATAAGAGATCATCATTTTATATATAAGATGTTTGGCAAACATTGAGTTGCTTAGAAAGAAACTTCATGGCATGCTAAATTGAACATTGGGATCCGAACAATATAACAAAAGATTTTGAAAAAAGGTGGTTGTAAACCACGAGCTCGAATAAAGCATGCTCAAAGCTTGTACTTCTCTAAAGGGAAGTAAGAAGGAGAGAATATACAAAGTATGTAGTCTGTAACTTTGATAAATAATACTTAATTCTAGGGAAGGTGAAACTTGTATTGACCTATTCTTAAAGGAATTTCAAGAGAAATCCAAAAGCATTAGAACAGGCTTAGATTTAAGTAGTAAATGAGATTCCTAGAAAACCCTGGGGTAGCTTTTGAAAGCTTTGGAAAAATAAAGGAATCTAAAAGGCAATAATAATCTCTTGTCACTTCAAGATAGTTAAGGAAGAACTAACTACATCTTGAATAGGATTCAAGACACTTGGAATCACACTCAAAACCTTAGAAGGAAAGGATGGATGTTTATTTCATCCAAAGGTTTTGAGCTTCCAATATAAGTTTAACGATAATTAAGATCATAGAGAGATCTTGTGTTGGAAGCCCTAGTTACCTATGCAAGATGGAAAACATAGAAGTAATTCCTTGACTTCAGATTCTAGCAAGAAGAATCTAAGTAAAGGATACTCTATAGTTAGATTAAGCTTCTAGACTTTAAGATAAATATCATCCACACATCAGTGTTGAATATAAAATATGGTGGTATGGGACACTATACCTTATATTCACAATAATGTAGGAATGATGGTACGAGACATCACACCTTGATAAAATAGGTATCTTTGAGTCTTTGGCTCATGAGTTGGAGTGAAACTTCATCCCAACAGAGACTAAAACTTCATAAATAAAGACGAAGTATAGGATGGTCAAGAATATGACCACATCAAGTAACTGAGAAATTTTGAAGATCATGAAGTGAAATCACTTTCTAGATCTTCATAAAGATTTTCAGTAAGACTAGTGTAGTCTCTTTAAGGATTATGTAGTTCTTTATCACAAGTGCTACATGGATTTCTGGAGAGAACCTTTCAAGAAAGGCAAGTTTGACTAAGTTAATCTAGGATAAAACACTTAGTGATTCAATATGTTTAAGAATAAAGATGTATCAAGAGATATTGAAAGAGATCGACTGAGTTATCTATGCAATTAGGGTTAGACTAGGTTAGTCCAAAACATCTTGTTGATAGTACAATGAGGTAATCAATCTCCCAAAGTAACAGATTTATACTAGACTTGGTATTCTAGTATACAAGAGTCTCAAGAGATTGAAAAGGGCTAACTTCTTAATTAAGATATTTGAAGCATCATAGTTAGAGAGTAAAGTTGAGCATCATCAAAACTCGATGGCTTGAGACATGGATGTTTTATAACACTAGAGTTTGGTAGATGGATGATGGTTTAACCTTACCCAAAATATCTTTTTGAGAATTTAGATTCAATCTCATAAAGATAGGAACAATGCTGCAAACCATTTGCTAGATTAAATCCTTAAAGTTTTGAGTCTCATTTGATTTGACTCAACTCATTTTAGTGTCTCAAAAGTTGAACTCGTTACATGAGTTTTGGTTCCTCCTTCTCGCTTTTCTAGACCTTGGATTTGACTTGGAAGGAATCTTCAAAGTCACTCGTGTTGAGATATCAAGCTCAACATGTGATGATCAAGGATGACACGTACCAGTTTTTCGTTTCTCTGACATGTATAGTGGTCACGCTGGTATATGTCAGGGATACTTCATTGAGCTTTATTAGATTTATCTACCGAGAGTGATGGCACATTTGCTTCTTGCCAGCTCACTCATTCGCGGACATTAGGTTTTTCCTTATGTATTGGTCTTTATATATTGCACTGGTTGTATTCTTGTTTTTAGGTCATTCTTGTACATTCCTTTTATGTAATAGAAGAAGAAGAAGAAGAAGATAATTCTTCCTTGCCTCAATCTGTCTGTGTGCTTCTCCTTGAGAGTGAGAGTGTGTGTGTGAGCTCTCTTCCTTATCTCCTTCCTCATGACATGGTATCAGAGCCAGCGTGGCTGTAGAGAGCTCGTGGAGAAGGCGACGGTGAAGACTACGCGGCAAGGCGTGGAGAAAATGCGATTTCACAAACGGCCTCCGTTTGCTACAAAAATCGGCGTGAAGGCTCGGAGCCATCTCGACCTCCGTTTCGAGCCCGCAAGGTGGGGCCCATAGAAAAACCAGGTCAGTTTCAGAAACTATAACTTGCGTTGTGTTCGGCGACACTCATATATTTGAGGTCCAAAATTTCAAGTGATTCCGTGTACTGTTGATACACGAAAACTATGTTTTTCTGAGATCGAACTGTCACGTCATAGTGCGATAGTGTTCAAGCAGAAGTGCTGCTTGTAGTGTGTTGTGGTGTTGTGAATTGTTGCAGAAATGGCAAACGCAGATGGAATGAGTCAGCTTATGAGCGATAAGCTGGACAAGAACAACTTCCATGCTTGGAGATTCAGAATGATGAATTTCCTGATGGGAAAAGGCTACTGGAAGTACATCGAAGGAGAGAATGAAAATGCTCCGCAGTTACCAGAAAGGAATCAGACCGCAGAATAGTTAAGAGCATATGAGGAATGGAATCAAGGAGCACGAAAGGTAATGTATTGGCTATCTGTTAGCATACAGGATAGCATGATTGGACACATACAAGATGCCAAGACTCCAAAAGAGGCTTGGAACAGTTTGGTCACTTTGTATGAGACCAATACAAAGGCACAGAAATTGCAACTCAAGAACGAGCTGCATACATTGGAGAAAAAGAGCATGTCGGTAAGTGACTACACTCTAAAAATCAAAAGCATATGTGAGTCACTTGCATCTATTGGCATGAATGTAGATGATGATGATAAGGTGGAAGTGTGCCTTCGTGGTTTAGGAGCTGCATATAAGTAGTTCAGAACATCTATACAGACCAGGGAAAATATTCCGAATTTTGCTGATTTGGTCTCTATGCTGATCATTGAAGAAAAGAATCTTGGTGAGGATTCAAACTCCCAAGGAAAGCCCAGTTCTGAGCAGGTATTCTACTCTGGCAGAGGAAGAGGCAGAGGTAGAGGTTTTGGAAGTGGAAGAGGAAACAGTAACCAAGACCAAGGTCAACAACAGACTCATGCAAGAGGAAGAGGACAGTTTCAAGACAGGGGGAGCTAAAGAGGTCGCAGAAATTTCCAAAGAAATGATTCAGGTAATGATAGTAAAGGATGCTGGAATTGTGGTAAACCTATACACTTTGAACGTGATTGCAGGTTAAAGAATCAAAATAATAGAAGGCAACAAAACAACTATGCATCCACAAGTGCAGATGATTCTGAGAAGCTATTTATGGTTCAACATCACATGATGAATACGATGTCTGGTGGTGTTTCAAAATCGAATGATAATGTCTGGTATGTTGATTCAGGTGCTTCAAATCACATGACCAGTCATGTAGAATGGTTTAGTAGTTTGCAGAAAATGCCAGTTCCTGGATATGTTGAAACAGGTGATGACACATCGCATCTTATTGAGCATACAAGAAACATAGCATTGTCTATGGAGGACGGAAAGGTAAAACATCTTGCTGATGTGCTGCATGATCCAAATATAACGAAGAATCTGGTTTCTGTTGGACAAATGGTTGACCAGGGATTACAAGTCAGGTTCAATGCTGATGGATTATATGTAGAAGAGTACAAGCAGGATGGACGATTGGTTGCCAAAGGAAACAAAGTGGGTAGGATGTTCACCTTAAATGTGAAGATTCCTGAAATGAATGCAGCCATGTTTGCAAAAGGTGCAGGAGTTATTGCAGATATAGAGATATGGCACAAACGGATTGGACATGCAAACTTGCAAAGGGTGAAACTAATGCAGTCAAAGGAGATTGTCCATGGACTACCAAATTTCAAAGTTGTAGTAATGCAAAAGGTATGTGCAGCATGTCAATTTGGTAAACAATCAAGAGCATCATTTCCACATGACAAGCATGTTAGTGAGAAGGTACTAGAAGTAGTACGTACAGATGTTTGGGGTCCAGCAAAGACCACATCTATGGGCAGTTGCAGGTTTTATGTTACTTTCATTGATGACCATACACGCAAAGTATGGGTATATTTCATGAAAGAGAAGAGCGAGGTGTTTACTCACTTCTAGAATTTTAAAGTTATGGTGGAAAAGCAAACAGGGAAGTACATTCAAACATTAAGATCTGATGGAGGAGGTGAATACATGTCAAATGAGTTTAGCAGTTTTCTAAAAAATCATGGAATTCGGCGTCAGTTTTCATGTAGGTACACACCACAATAGAATGGTATTGCTAAACGCAGAAAAAGACATATTGCAGAAATATCAAGAGCCTTAATGGATGAGAAGAATATGCCTCATTGTTATTGGGCAGAAGCTGTGCATACTCTTGTATACATCATGAATAGAACTTCGACTGCTGCTGTACATCAAATTACACCTGAAGAGAAGTTTACAAGTAAAAAGCCAAACTTATCATATCTGAACGTTTTTGGCTGTATTGCATATGTACATGTCCCAGATGAATTGAGGACCAAGCTTGATCCAAAAGCAGAAAAGTGTGTCTTCATTGGATACTCCCTTGAGCAAAAGAGATATAAATGTTATAACCCACTCACACGATAGGTAAAGGTGAGCAGAGATGTGGTATTTGATGAAATGTCAAGCTTCTATGCAGATGCCAAAGAAGGACTGAGTCTTGAACCAAATGACAAAGAAAATGGTGAAAAATCAAGTGCAGAATCTCAGGTTTTGAGTGGACCGGATGCATCACCAAGCAATAGTTCCAACTCAAATCCATGGAGTGGAAGATTGCGTGGAAATTTCAGTCCAGCAAATTCATCAAATACATCCAAGAAAGGTAAAGAAAAGCTTTCTGCTGGTAGTAAAACAGGTGCAGGTTTTGAAGACGTTGATGGAGATTCAAGCGGTTTAGAAAAGAGTCTTGATGAGGAACTTGGATTGCCCTCTGTGAAGACTCTAGGAGTAAGAAGGGCACATGCAGATGATACAAGAAGAAGTTACCCAGGACCAAGAAGATCTCGGAGGATGCGTAATTCAGTCCAACGATCGACATATGATAATTACATGGCTCGCCATTGTGCCTAAATGACAAAGGTAATACAAGATGTTGAACCTTCTTGTTTTGAAGATGCAATTGGTAATGCAGATTGGGAAAAGCTATGGATGAGGAGATGGCTGCACTCTATGGAAATGATACATGGAAGCTGGTTCCATTGCGGCAAGGAAAGAAACCCATAGGTTGTAAATGGGTTTACAAGGTAAAGCATAATGCTGATGGTAGCATAAGCAGGTATAAAGCACGATTGGTAGCTAAAGGATATGCACAGACATATGGCATTGATTATGAGGAAACATTCAGCCTTGTAGCTAAAATGTCTACTGTTAGGACACTTGTTGCATTAGCTACAACAAAAGGATGGACTTTGCATCAGATGGATGTGAAGAATGCTTTCCTACATGGTGAGTTACAGGAAGAAGTATATATGGACCAGCCACAAGGATATGAAGATTCAAAGCATCTAGAATATGTCTGCAGGTTGCAAAAGGCTTTGTATGGGCTGAAGCAGGCTCCGTGTGCATGGCATGCAAGGATTGCTGATTACTTAACCAGCATTGGGTTTTCTATGTGTGATGCAGATCATTCACTATATGCAAGGAAGGTTGATGATGGCATCACTATTGTGGCTATTTATGTTGATGATCTGAATTATAGGTGGTGATAATGAAGAAAGCATCAAAGAGGTAAAGAAACTTCTTATGCAGGAATTTGACATGAAAGATCTTGGTGTGCTGCGCTATTTCTTGGGCATTGAGTTTATACATACAGAAACAGGTATATGGATGTCGCAAAGGCAATATGCCTTGAATATGCTGCAAAAGTATGGTATGGCTGATTGTAAGCCAATTTCTATGCCTTTAGATCAAAATTTGAATTTGGATACTACATCAGGTGAAGCATTGGAAAATGCTACTATGTACAGGAAAATTGTGGGAAGTCTTATATATCTTACAATTACAAGGCCTGATTTAAGCTACACTGTTGGACTTGAAAGTGAGTTTATGCAAGTCCCCAGGAAGCGACATTTGGATGCTCTGAGGCGCACTCTACGTTATGTGAGTGCTACTTTGGATTATGCATTGTTTTATAAAGCTGGTGTAGATTTGCAGGTTCATGGATACACCGATGCAGATTGGGCTGGTAGTACTCCAGATAGAAGATCTACTAGTGGCTTTCTTTTCTCACTTCGAGGTGCACCTATTACATGGAGCAGTAAGAAGCAACCCACTGTTGCTTTGTCGAGCACAGAGGCTGAGTATAGAGGTGCTGCAATGGCAGCATGTGAGGCATCATGGCTAGAGATGTTACTTGCAGATTTAGGTGTGGAAGTGCAAAAGCCTATCACTATCTATTGTGATAATCTTAGCAGCATACAGTCAGCACGGAACCCTGTTCTCCATGCTAGAACAAAGCATATCGAGGTACATTATCACTTCATCAGAGAGAAGGTATTAGCAGGTGATATTGATCTTGTTTATGTGAGAACAGATGAGCACGTTGCTGATATTTTCACCAAAGCACTTGGAGCTGAGAAGTTGAAGAAGTTTCGGAAGATGCTTGGATTACAGGATATGGCATTGAGCTTGAGGGGGAGTTTTGAGATATTAAGCTCAACATGTGATGATCAAGGATGACACGTACCAGTTTTTCGTTTCTCTGACATGTATAGTGGTCACACCGGTATATGTCAGGGATACTTCAATGAGCTTTATTAGATTTATCTACCGAGAGTGATGGCACATTTTTTTCTTACGAGCTCACTCATTCGCGGACATTAGGTTTTTCCTTGTGTACTGGTCTTTATATATTGCACTGGTTGTATTCTTGTTTTTAGGTCATTCTTGTACATTCCTTTTATGTAGTAGAAGAAGAAGAAGAAGAAGATAATTCTTCCTTGCCTCAATCTGTGTGTGTGCTTCTCCTTGAGAGTGAGAGTGTGTGTGTGAGCTCTCTTCCTTATCTCCTTCCTCGTGACAACTCGTAGATTAGGTTTAGCAAGATGGAATGGATAACCAAATTAAACATAAAAAGATAAATGACTTACATAGAACCCCTTTGATTTCAAAAGACACTTAAGTTTAAGAGAATGCATTCATGCATTCAATAATGCTTTAAGATCAACGGATGAAGAATCTAAAAATTTCTCTTAAAAGAGTTTGAAGTAAAAATCTTAGTAATTGTTTATAGACTCTAACCATTCCAAACAAGTCAAGGCTTTTGAGAAAGTCTTGCGAAAATCATGTTGAGATGGGTTGCCCCAAGAATTGAATCACTTCTTTCCTACATTCTACCTTGACTCTAAAGTACAATAGGACATGGTAGTTCTGTATTTGGAAAAAGGATTAGTAGATGTTGGTTAAGAAGTAGAAAATAGTCATAAAAATATTATTTAGATGTTTTGGTCAAACTCAATTTAAGGAGATTCTCAAAGTCTTGAACTAGTTAGAGATCCATCTATTTTGCTAGGTCCATACCCGAGAAGTGCATAGAACTGGATCTATATAGCAAATTAGTTGGAGACTGTTATAATCCACCTACTTCATATGTTTATACTATGGATCCAAAGTCCACACATAGGGAAATATTGAATTAGGTAGGGATGTTTTAATCCACCGTTATCATTCTATCCATACTTAGCATTTGATTTAGTGTTTCACATGCAAAGTTAAGTAATATTAGAATGATTTGGGTAGGGATTATCCGCACAAGTGGATTTCCTTCTTTTCAGATCCAGCATGAGATAGAATCTCCTTATGACAAAGAGGCAAATCAGAGAGATGAAAAACCATGATCTATGGAAATGATCATGGGGCACAGGGGAATACTCCACATAGTTTTTCTACACAAATTTTCGAGGAAGAAAATTTTAAAGGGTGGAAAAATGTTTTATAAATATGGGTTCAAGTGGCCAAAGACATGGGTTTTGAGGGTCCAAAACCACTTAAGTATGTTGGAGTTAGACTTCTACGGAAGCACGCGAACAACACAAGGAAGAAGAAGAAGCTTGGAGCACAACACACAATACTGAATGTATTACTAGAGAATGTACAAAGATAAGTAGCCCATTAGGGCAATAGGCGTATATACAAGCCAAGGGAAAAAAACCTCCTAAAGAGGGAAAAAAGTGCCCCAACAGTCCTAGTGTGTTCACACACATCACTACTAAAATATATCAACAAATCCCCCCTGGGAGTGATGCCGTGAACAAGGACCTGGCACTCATATATAAGGAAGTGCCAAGCTATGTGGAAATCACTCCACAAAAGGAAGTAAGCCCAAAGCTTTGCTGAAAGCTTCATCTCCCTAGGCAAAGCCTTCGTGAAAAGGTTTGCTATGTTCTCCTGCATGGGCACATATGCCAAGTTGATCTCCCCAGCAAAGAACCTCTCCCTAACATAGTGATAATGCACCTCAATGTGCTTAGTGCAATCATGGAACATAGGGTTCCTCGCAACTGTCAATGCGCTCTGACTATCAGTGAAGATGGTGGTGGCAGAAGACTGGCCAACACCCAAATCAGCCATAAGGCGTCTGAGCCACACATACTCAACAGTCACTGTGAAAGCTGCCCTATACTCAGCCTCACAACTGGAAGTGGCCACAGTAGGCTGCTTCTTGCTCCACCAAGATATACATGAGCTACCAAGCATGAAGTAAAAACCACTGGTGGACACACGAGTGTCATAGCAACCAGCCGAATCTGAGTTAGAAAAAGCATGCAAATCTGGCGGTAGTGATCCCCCCTTGGGATAAAACAACCCAAGTAGCCGAGTACCACTCAAGTAGCGAAAGATGCGCTTAGCCGCCTTCCAATGCGTGACTCTTGGGCAATGCATAAACTTGCTCATCTATGAGACAACAAACTGAATATCTGGCCGAGTAATGCATATAAAAATCAAGCATCCAATAGCCTACTAATAGAGAACAACATCAAATGCTTCTCCAGCATCATGAAGACTCAATCGTAAACCTGTCTCCATAGGAGTAGCAATAGGCTTACAGTCTTCAAGGCCAAAACGCTACAATAATGTGTCAATATATTTCGTTTGACACAAATCCATCCCACCATCAACTTGCATAAGCTGAATGCCCAAATAGTGATGCAAATGCCCCAAATCAGACATCTCAAATGAGGCATGAAATCAGCCTTGAAATCAGCAATATGCTTCTCAATAGGACCAGTGAGCAGCATGTCGTCAACATAGACAACAATGATCAGAAGCACATCATTAGCACGCTTAACATATAAGGTGCTTTCAATTGGACTATTCTCAAAACCATGTGCAATCAGATAGGCATGTATCTTTTCATACCAAGCACGTGGTGCTTGCTTTAAACCATATAATGCCTTCTTTAACCTGCACACCTGGTTTTCATGCCCTTTCTGCACAAAGCCACGGGGCTGAAAAACATACACTTCTTCATGCAAGTCACCATTGAGAAATGATGTTTTAATGTCCAAATGATGTACATTCCAACCATGATGGGCTACAAGTGCACAAATGCGCCGAACAATAGTCATACGGCATGTAGGTGCAAAGGTCTCATCAAAATCAATGCCTCTTTCCGGCGCATAACCCTTTGCAACAAGCCTAGCCTTATACCTGTCAACTGTACCATCAGGTTTACACTTTAGGTTGTATACCCACTTAGTGCCAATGGCCTTCTTGCCAAGAGGAAAGTCACATAAAGACCATGTACCATTCTTCATTATAGCATCATATTCAGATTGCATAGCAGCCATCCAATTTTTTGAATTTTATGCTTCATCAAAAGAAACAGGCTCATTCTCATCAAAGAGACTAGACGCAGCCATAGCATAGCAATCTGATGCAAAGGAGGCACTATGAGAGCCTGAACGAGTATGATATGACAAAGGTGCATCTAATTTGCTGTCATGCAAAGTCTGCACCAGCCATTTTGGCATAGTTTTTGCCTGCTCAATATCAGCTCTCTCATCAACAAAGTGCATCATGTAAATTTGCATAAAAAATGGAATGACCTACATCATCATATGAAACCTGCAAAGGCTGAGAAGTTCCCTCATTAGGACCAGCACTAGACTATCCACATGTAAAAAGAGGCATCAAAGTGTCATACATGTCTTTGGAGCTAACATATGTCTCCTTAGTACATGAAAGCAATGGCTGAATAGCATCTTCCACAAAGAAAACATCACGACTAACCAGAATGCGTTTAGTCTATGGATGATACAGACGATAGCCTTTACTTTCAAAACTGTACCCAACAAAAATACATTTTACTACCTTATCATCCAATTTTCTGTGATGTTGTTCAGGCACTAATGCATATGCAAAACAACCAAAAACACGCAGATGAGCAACAGATGGCTTGCGGTCATGCCAAGCCTCATATGGAGTGATAGTCTGCAGCGCTTTAGTGGGACACCTGTTAAGTACGTATGCTGCACACATGACAACCTCAAGCCAGACACTATGTGGTAAAGCTTGACTCTTGCCCATACACCTCGCCATCTCCATGAGTGACCTGTTCTTCTGTTCAGCAACTCCATTCTGTTGAGGTGTATGCAGCATTGTACATTGGTGTTTTATCCCACGTTCAGCGAGAAATGCATTAAAATCAGAAGACATATATTCCCCCCTCGATGAGAACGGAGGGTGCCCATTTTACATGCTGATAGATTTTCAGCCAAAACCAAAAACTATTTGAAGCATAAAAACACTTCGGACTTTGCCTTTAATGGATATACCCATGCATGCCTGGAGAAATCATCAATGAAAGTCACGAAGTAAAGATAGTTTCCAAAAGAAGGTGTTTGCATAGGACCACAGACATCACTATGTACAAGCTACAATTTTTGCATAGCCCAAACTGAACCATCTTTTGGAAAGGAGGAACGCTGCATTTTGCCCAATATACAGGCTTCACATACATGTTTTCCAGGTGCCTCAAGCTTGGGCAAAGAAGAAACCATATCAGATTTCTGCAGGCATAGCAAACTAGCAAAACTCAGATGACCAAAGCGTGCATGCCAAAGCTTTGCATCTGACATAGCCTGAGAATCATGAACTGCACACGCAAAATCATGCACAGATCTTTCGTAGTCTATGAGCTTATACAGCCCACGACATAAAATGCCAGAAGCAATAATAACATCACCATTTGACAGATCATGAACTGTACATCTATCATCAACAAATTTCACAACCAAGCCAATCTTGGCTAATGCAAAAACTGATAACAGATTCTTCTTGATCCCTGGCACAAATAAAGCATTTGACAAGGTGAAAGAACTACCATCAGCAGTAGTCAAAATGATCTTACCAACTCCCATAACAAGATAAGAGGAGTTGTTGGCGCATGTGACAGTATTCCCTGAAGGGGCAGGCTCGAGTGAAGAGAAGAAACTGCACTGCGAGGTAATATGTTTCGTTGCCCCACTGTCAAAGTACCAAACATCTGAGTCCACTACAAACATGCACTGCTCATGAGAAGATGGGTCAAAACTACAAACAGTAGTAAACACCCATTCTTCTTCCTGCACAAGATTAGCAGACTTTGTTTTTGGTGTAGAGGCTTCTGCAACAACCATTCCAGCCTCCTTTTTCTTTGCCTCTTTTGCAGCTAGTTTTGGATAGTTCTTTATGATATGATCATTCCCTTTACAGTACTTGCAAAACAGTTTCTGCTTTTCTGATTTCTTCTCATCTTTATCTTCCTTCTTCGAATATGCAGAATTAGCAGATTTCTTCTTACTAGTTGAAGGGCTCCATTTTCCTTTGCCCTTCTGACTAGCTAGGAAAGCTTGATCTGCAACTCACATAATGGACCTCTTTTGCCTGGACTGATCTTCCTACAAGAGAACAGAAACTAACTCCTGAAATGATAAGGCATTTAGATTGCCTTTCATCATCAATCGAAGAGTAGAAGCAAAACTCTGATTTGAATCAGGAAGACCATTCAGAACGGTCTGCACAAGTGAGCTATCTCGTATAACCTCATCAACAAAAATCAAGTGTTCCTTCAAATCTTTGATCTTCCTTAGGAAACTTTCCATAGAATCACCTTCATTCATGTGCTCACTCTCCAACTATTTTCGGAGGTAAGCAACACGAGCCTCATTCCTAGCTTGGTACAATGTGGTAAGTGTATCCAAGCATCCCTAGCTATTCTAGAAGAGCAAATGTGAGGAATAATGGCACGTTTGACAGACAAAGCTATCAAAGCATGTGCATGGGCATCTCTACCATCCCAACGGATCTGCTCTACAGTACGTGCAGCAGAAACAACAGCACAAATAGGAATCTGCACAATATCATCTTCGATACCATCTTCATTAGCTCCAGCACTTGTATTCGTAGTACCTGTTGTTACAAGTGTAATAGGACATGTTTCAACTCCCTACACAATGTTCCACAATCCTTTTGAAACCAATACATGTCGCATCATATAAGCCCATAATGGGTAGTTGGTACCATCCAACTTATCCTCAACAGCCAACATACGGAATACATCACTACTTTCAGCCATGGCTGGTGACTAAAATACCTTGATGCAGAAAATTGACTGTATCTCAAAAAGTTGAACAGAACTGCCAAGACGAGTTCTGCTAGACTTGTAGCAGACTTCGAGACGCTTAAACTGGCGAACAAAAACTAGTATATACCTTTGGCACAAAAAGATGAAATAGCCTGCACAAGCACTGCGATAGTGCGTTCGGAGGCCGAAACGAGCTCAGATCGCGATTTTGGCACCATAGATCGAAGCTGTTTTGATCTCGAAAACACCATGAGTATGCTCACCAAAATTCATACGATTCTGAGACTGCAAACAGAGGAGTGTTGACGGCGCCCTAGATGAAGCGACGACCTGCTCTAATACCAATTGTTGGAGTTAGACTTCTGTGGAAGCACGTGAACAACACAAGGAAGAAGAAGAATCTTGGAGCACAACACACAATACTGAATGTATTACTAGAGAATGTACAAAGATAAGTAGCCCATTACGGCAATAGGCGTATATACAAGCCGAGGTAAAAAACCTCCTAAAGAGGGAAAAAAGTGCCCCGGCGGTCCTAGTGTGTTCACACATATCACTACCTAAATATATCAAGAAAGTAACCCTTGGATTCTATTAGGAAACCTTTGGAGAAGTGTCTCCAAGAGTGTGGTTTGAACCCTTGAGTTCTTTGGATTTATTTACTCCCAATTAAAGGTTTCTCACCCTTAGGATCCTAAGGGTATGGTATTGAACCCTTAGGGAGGCCTCTCAAGCCTTGAGATTTGTAAGTACAAGCTTGGGAAATATCCTTTTAAAATCCATGTGAGGGGCATGAGATTCCATGTGATTCCCAAGGTTACAAGGCCTTGGATTAGAATCCATGTGGAGAGGACACTTGGCAAGCTCACCTCACATTTCTTCCCTTGACATTGAGGTATATATGTGGGTGGAGTTGGTTGGGTGGATATGTGCATCTCTCACCCCTTGTGGGTTTGATTAGACTCTTTAGAGTTTCTTAGGATACTCTCTTTGGTAGTAGTTGTTGTTTTACAACAACCACCATCTTCACTCTTAGTCAGAGCACATTGGAAGTTGCAAGGAACCTTGTGTTCCATTCTCACACTAAGGACATTGAGATGCACTATCAATATGTTAGGGAGAGGTTTCTATTGGAGAAATCAGTTTGGCATATGTTCCAACACATGAGAACATTGCAAACCTTTTCACAAAGGCTCTACCTAGGGAGAAATTTGAAGCGTTTTGCAAAGCTTTGGGCGTACTTCCTTTTGTGGATTGATTCCAAATAGCGTGGCACTTCCTTATACATGAGTGCCAACTCCTTGTTCACCACATCACCTTTGTTCAAGGGATGCATTATGGGTGATGTAAGGTCTAAGTGATCTTCTATACATAAAAAATTATTATTCAATAGATCATAGCTAAGAAATGTTGTTTGGGATTGATCTAGAGATTCATCAATAAATTCTTCCTTATTACACAGAATCTCTAAAGTTACAAATGGGGAATGGACCTTCATGTCACAAAAGTACTTACATAAATTCACTAACATCTTAGCATAACCCCAAAAACTCCAAGTTCTAAAAAACATCAAAGTCTTACGAGAGCATATCACATATTTTATCTCACGAATGCATGAGTGGATTTATCAAAGGGTCCAAATGTGAAGTGGATAATGAGGCCTATACACATAAAAGAAGCAATAATTCTCAAGTTTTAACCTTTAATTTCTTAAGTGACTTTCAAGTAGAAAGGAATAATTGTTCATGCTCTTAAGATCCCTAGTTACTCATTACAAACCATTTTAAAATTGTGCCATTATGGTTCATCAAGCCCAAAACTTCCCTCATGTCATCATCACGACTTCCTTTTGTGTCATCTTCCAACATCTATGTGTCCTTACTATCAAACAATGTATTTTAGACATTCATTGAAACATGTTTTCATTTCTTTTAGGTGCAAAGTAAACATCGAAAAGAAAAAATTATGACTAGATGCAAACAATTCGTCACACAAGTCAAATGTCTTGCTGTTCTTCTGATGTGCATTTGTAGGCATAGATCAAGCATGCCCAATTCTTTTATCACGATTCTTGGGTAGCTATTTATTGAAATTGTAATCTAAGGATCATTTTAAAATGAAGGGAGCTAAAAGGTTCATCGAATGCCTCCATTGGTTAGTTTCGGATCCTTGCAAATGGTTAGATAGATTTGCAGCATAAGGATCATGAATTAGAAAGTCCGTGAGCCTGGAAATGAACAAGAGAATCAGAATAATTCTAGGTTGAAGTAGGTGACTTTTAATCAATCACCAAACTCTTTTACTTGCGTGAACATACTTAATCAAAGCATCTCTAATTGTCATTTCTTCTCCTTAGTAAAAAAAGAAATGGCAAGAAAATCAACAATGTGCATAAAGTCATGGCACTGAAATAGTAGGTGCCCAATGCCTTTAAATGGTTCTTGATTATTGTTGGCACATTTGGCAAGCCTTGATGCTTGACCAAATAGCAAGGACTTATCATATATTCATTGTTGATCACTCTTAAAGTACACATGAAGACCCCTTGTAAATGTCATAGACTTTATCTCTTGAGATAAAAGTAAAAGGAAATGATTGAGGGAATCTTGTGGCATTATGAGCCATGTACCACAACTACTTAGTGGTTGGAACCAAATCAATCATCACCAAACGAGTAGGAACACTTTAAGGTGGAAGAAATTCAAATTTCAAACTTACTTTATGACGATAAATAGGAGTGATTATTAGTCGCGGGGAATGACAGTGAAGAATGAGCCACTGAGCCTCAAGGTTGAGCTTACACTTAGCACGCATATGTATATGTCCACGTCATCTCTATTGTATCATACATTCGTAATTATATAGATTTTGAGTCATTAGTCCAAGTAAAACTTTGTCTACTATTGTATTTTGCTATCTCATCATTTCAATGAATTTGATCATTGTCAAGGTAGGGGAAGATTTAAAAGATCTTCTTCATGTGCCATATGTGTCCTAAATAATCATACAACTGACAATTGGTTTAGGAACCCCAAAAATGAGAGAGCAAGATTCTTCAATATAGGAGGATATGGAAGTGCAAGAGGGAGACCAAACAATTTCAGTAGTTACAACAACAATAGCTTCAACAAAAGAGGATATAGAGGAAGGAGAGACTACAAGAATTACACTGAAGAGCAAGCACAAGAGGACTCACTTCTATTGGTGAACATGACTATGAAGCAAGGTAAATCAAATGATCATGTATTTTATATAGAATCTAGTTGTTTGAATCATGTAGCAGGGAATGCGGCTCTACTATCAGACTCGGAGGATCCAAGGAATAGACATGAGGTTCAAACAAGACATGACACCAGCCACTCAGTGGAAAAGATTGGAAATCTGAAGACACATGATGGAACTATGAGTCTCCTCAGCAAGGTATTCCATAACAAAGAATCTGAAAAATTGTAGAGAAAGGATTGCAAGTAAGGTTCACAAGGAATGGATCATTTGTTGAAGATCCACAACAAGGATTCAAGAGAATTGCAAAAGGATAAAAGATAGGTAGACTCTTTACATTTGAACTCCAAGACACTAGAAATACGGCTCTAATCAATTATGGAGGTCAAACCCTATCAGAATTAGAAATGTGGCATAAAAGATTGGCTCACATAGGTGAAAGAAATATGAAGCAAATGTGTAGGGATCAAAGTGTGCTTGAACTACCTAATATATCCAAGCAACATATGATATACAAGTGCAGTGTTTGTCAACTTAGAAAATCACATAGACAACCCTTTATGAAGAAAGGATACATCCATGATGATTTGTTGGAGCTAGTCCACATAGATGTTTGGGGACCTAGCAAGGGGCCATCAATTTCAGGAACTAGCTACTATGTATCATTTATTGATGATTCTAGAAGATGGGGCATCCTATATTTTATGAAGCTCAAAGATGAAGTATTCAATTGTTTCAAGAAGGATCTTGTGCTTGCTGAAAATCAAATAGGAAAAACATTAAAGAGGCTAAGGTCAGATGGAGGGGGAGAATATTTCTCCCATGAATTTCATGCCTATCTCCAAGATACACGCATCAAGAGAGAGATCACAACCAGGTAAACTGGAGAACAGAATGGAGTGGAAAAGAGAAGAAATAGGACCATAGTTTACGTCGAAAGGTCCATGCTTAATGAGAAAAGACTACCAAATTATTTGTGGGTAGAGGTTTTATCTATCGCTATCTATCTTATCAATAGACTTCCATCAAAGTCATTAGATGGATGACATCCTATGAAGCAAGGAATGGAAGAAGACCTAGCCTTGATCATTACAGGATATTTGGATGCATAGCCTATGCACGTATTCCATCACAAATCAGAGGTAAAATGGATCCTAAGGCAGAGAAATGTGTGTTTATAGGATATGACCTAAACCAAAATGAGTACGGGTTATATAATCCAAGTATACGATATGATCTGAATAAAAAAGTTACATGATTTTTTGTTAGTAGAGATGTTGTCTTTGATGAGAACAACTCTTGTTTTGAACATGATTGCGGGAAAGTCAAGCTAGCTTATGACCTTGAGGAGGACTTCCCAACATTAAAAAAGGGAAATGATCACCTACATGAAGATTCATGTGACTCTGATGATGATCAAAAGACACCAAGAAGGCTTGGAACAACAAAGGTAAAGAAAAGATGGAGGAGTTGAGAGATCTTGCAGAATCTTCTCAAGAAACAATAAGGAGATAAACTAGGGAAAAAAGCGAACAAGAAAGGTATGGATTTGATACCTCTTTGGTCACTAAACACTCAATCTATACAGCTCAAGATATCAATTCAGAAGAACCATGAAGCTTTGATGAGGCTAAGAAGAAATCCGAGTGGAGAAAAGCAATAGAAGAAGAGATAGAAGCCCTTGAAGAGAATTAGACATGGGACTTGGTTCCTAAGAAGCCATCCATGATGATCATTGGATCTAGATGAATGTATAAGGTAAACAAAGACTCAGATGGATCAATAAATAGGTATAAAGCAAGGCTTATGGCAAAAGGGTTCGCTCAAACCCAAGGCATAGATTATGAGAAAAATTTTTCTCCTTTGGCAAGGATGCCTACAATTAAAGTACTCATGAGTATAGCTACTTCAAAGAATTAGAACATCTATTAGATGGATGTAAACAATACATTCTTGAATGGTTGGATTTTAGAGGAAGTGTACATGGCACAACCTCTTGGATTTGTAGATGAATCACATCTTGAGTATGTGTGTAAACTTAGAAACACTCTATATGGAATGAAGCAAGCTCCAAGAGCTTGGAACCATAGATTAGCTACGTTCTTGCAAGACAAAGGATTTCAAGTAAGAAAAGATGATTCATCACTTTTCATCAAGAAAGTAAATCTAAAGTAATATATTTATGTGTATATGCAGATGATATCATTCTTAAAGCTGATGATGCTGATGGAATCAAAAAGATCAAAGCCCAAATGAAGGAGGAATCAAAGATAAGTGATCTTGAATTTCTCATTTACTTCTTTGGCTTGGAAGTAGTCTAGAGAGATCAAGGAATGTTACTTACACAAATGAGATTTATTGAAGACATGCTTGCAATGTTCAAAATGCAAAACACTAAGGTTGTAGGAGGTCAACCATAAACTAAGTTCTCATGAAGGTGAACGTATTGAAGACATCAGAAGCTACCAAATGCTAGTTACAAGCTTGAATGATGCTACCCTAAATAGGGTGGATATTTTCTATGGAGTAAGTGTGCTTAGTCAACTCATGCACACTCCTAGAAAAAGTCACATGGATGCAGCCAAGAGGATATTGAAGTACTTGAAAGGAGCAACTAATGAAGGTGTATACTAACCTTACACATCTGATTTGAATGTAAAGATATTCACTAATGCGAAATGGGAAGGCTCAAAAGATGATAGAAGAAGCACATCAGGATACTTATCATTTGTAGGTACAAAGCTCATATCTTGGTCTTCATAGAAGGAACCTACAATGGCCCTCTCCTCAACTCAAGCTCAATACAAAGGGTTAGCAAATGCAACACAAGAAGCTATGAGGATCCAAACCCTATACACTGATCTAGGGTTGGATTTTGGTACTCCGTTTATATTTGGAGATAACATGAGTTCACTTCGTTTAGCTGCTAATCCTATCTTTCATGCCAGGACTAAGCATATATGCGATGTATCTACTCATATGTGATGTATCTACTCATATGTGATTATAATTAGTGCAAGTTAATCTCTCTCTACTCTTGTATGCTCCTATGTCATCATTTTAGTGAATTGGATCAATCAAGTTCTCTGTATGTACTATATATTTTGACTTGTTTTAACTTGGTATAGGTAGTATGACTAGTCTAGTTTCTACATATGAATTTCAATTCATTTGGATCATTATATTTTTAGATATATCCTCTACAAGTAACCTATGTCTACATACTTTCATCCTCCTAAAAAGTCGGGATTACAAACCTAACTTCTTAATATCATTTCTCATATACTCACTCTAAATTAGTGAAATAACTTGTCATAGTTATCTAATGTAATCAATTAGAAGTATTTGAAATCTCTCAGGTCAATTGCCATCAATAAGTGGGAAATACGCATTTCTCTATGAGGCTCAAGTCAAAAAATAGTAGTTTTTCAGAAGTTCTTGTGTGTTGAATGTTATCTGTTTTGGTACAAGTATTTGCCAATGATGCTCCAAGGTACATAGTGAGTCTAAATGCATATTTGAAAATCTAAACGTGTCTAGTAAGGTACTGTGAAGTCACATTGGCAGGTGTAGAGCAGAATTATTGCAACACCACCTCATCTTTGGAGTGTATACAACCATCTCCTTACAATTATGACATAATTGAAAATCATACAATCCATAATAATTGGCACAATCCATCTTCATAATTATCTAGATACACGCTTTGGGAGATACAATTACTTGATGTTACACTTCCACTGTTTCTATATCATAAAGGGAATTCTCTCATACTTCCATTGTCAATGAGGATGAGCTCTCTCTTTTCGGTAGATACTTGAGCAGCCCCTATCTCTAGTGATGGAGTCAATAGAATTTCAAATTTTTTATTTTCAGTGGATTCTTTCATGAGGATGTCCATGCCTTAGAATGTATCAATGCTTTGCGGTCATGCAAAGCCTCATATGGAGTGATAGACTACAACGCTTTAGTGGGATACCTGTTTAGTACATATGCTGCACACCATTAGGGGAAAAAGTGAGCCCTGCATGGGCCTTGTAAGGATCCCTAATTTTTAGGGATTAAAAAGCTTAATCAAGAGGATTGAAGGGGTTTCCAAAACAACTAGTGGTTTTCGTAGATAAAATACGATATGATATATTTTTCTATTTGAATTTTAAAAGTGAAATGATTCTAGCCATTGGATTCTGAAATCGAATGGTTCAAGTCAAATGGAATATAAAATTATAGAGAGAGAGCATTCAATGCGTGAAAGCTAGCACAGTCTGACGTTATTTTTTCGCACATTCTCTGCAGCTTTTATGGCCGTTCGATCGCGCTAGATCCGATGGTGAACCGTGATTGGGGCTGAGCCAATTTCTACAGCCTATAGTAGCCATCAGATAAAGACTACATCCAACGGACGAGCGCGAATCATGCTGAGCGCATTTTCGATCCTATTTCTAGCCATTCGATGAAGCTCTCATCTAACGGTGCATATCGAAAGGCACCATTTGAATAATCAAAACCATCCGTAGCCATTCGATGAGCTGTGAATCTAATGGTCGATATTCTAGGCGCCAACGGTAGTTTCATTTCAAAGGCAACCATTCCATCGACGTCATATCCTACGGCCCGTATGTGATGGCGCATTTTGCATGAAGGACGAGATCTTAGCCATTGAAGATCATAGCAATCCAAGGGCTTTAATTGCTCCCTTGTATCTCAAAACCATTCACACAAGCAAAACCACAAGTTGTGGGTGGTTTTTTCCCTTTTGACCACTCAAAAACAAGGGAAGCCTATGCCTAGTCTATGTGATTAAAGGACTAGACTGTGGCCACCACCCTCTCCTCATTGGTCCATCACTAATCAGCCCTTAATCTAAAAGGCCCAAGGAGGGTTCATTTTTTCCCCTAATGCATGACAGCCTCAAGCCAGAAACTATGAGGTAAAGCCTAACTCTTGACCATACACCTCGCCATCTCCATGAGAGACGTGTTCTTCCGTTCAGCAACTCCATTCTGTTGAGGTGTATACGGCACTATACACTGGCGTTTTATCCCACGTTTAGCCAAAAATGCATTAAAATCAGAAGACATATATTCCCCCCCCCCCGATCAGAACGGAGGGTGCCCATTATACATGCTGACAGATTTTCAGTGAGAACCAAAAACTGTTTGAAGCACATGAACACTTCGTACTTTGCCTTCAATGGATATACCCATGCATGCCTGGAAAAATCATCAATGAAAGTCACGAAGTAAAGATAATTTCCAAAAGAGGGTGTCTGCATAGGACCACAAACATCACTATGTACAAGCTGCAATTTCTGAGTAGCCCGAACTGAACCATCTTTTGGAAAGGATGAATGCTGCATTTTGCCCAAAATACAGCCTTCACAAACATGTTTTCCACATGCCTCAAGTTTGGACAACGAGGATACCATTTCAGATTTCTGCAAGCATAGCAAACTAGAAAAATTCAGATGAACAAAGCGTGCAAGCCAAAGCTTTGCATCTGACATACCCTGAGAATCATTTACTGCACATGCCAAATCATTTATAGATCTTTCATAGTCTATGAGCTTATACAACCCACGACATAAAATGCCAGAAGCAATAATCACATTGCCATTTGACAAATCATGAACTGTACACCTATCATCAACAAATTTCACAACCAAGCCAATCTTGGCTAATGCAGAAACTGATAACATGTTTTTTTTTATCCCTGGCACAAATAAAGCATCTGTCAAAGTGAAAGAACTACCATCAGCAGTAGTCAAAATGATCTTACCAACTCCAATAACAGGATAAGAGGATTTATTGGCGCATGTAAGAGTATTCTGTATAGGGGCAGGCTCAAGTGAAGAGAAGAAACTGTGCTGCGAGGTAATATGTTTGATCGCCCCACTGTCAAAATACCAAACATCTGAGTCTACTAAAGACATGCACTCCTCATGAGAAGATGGGTCAAAACTACAGACAGTAGTAAACACCCATTCTTCTTCCTACACAAGATTTGGAGACTTTGTTTTTGGTGTAGAGGCCTCTACAACAACCATTCCAGCCTCTTTCTTCCTTGCCTCTTTAGCGGCTAGTCTTGGACAGTTCTTTATGATATGATCATTTCCTTTACAGTACTTACAAAACAATTTCTGCTTTTCTGATTTCTTCTCATCTTTATCTTCCTTCTTCGAATATGCAGAATTAGCAGATTTTTGCTTACTAGTTGAAGATCTCCATTTTCCTTTGCCCTCTGACTAGCTAGGAAAGCTTGATCTACAACTCGCATAATGGACCTGTTTTGCCTGGACTGATCTTCCTACAACAGAACAGAGACTAACTCCTCAAATGATAAGGCATTTGGATTTCCTTTCATCATCAACGAAAGAGTAGAAGCAAAACTCTGATATGAATCAGGAAGACCATTCAGAATGGTCTGCACAAGTGAGCTATTTGGTATATACTCATCAGCAGAAATCAACTGTTCCTTCAAGTCTTTGATCTTCATTAGGAAATTGTCCATAGAATCCCCTTAATTCATGTGCTCACTCTCCAAATATTTTCGGAGGTAAGCAACACGAGCCTCATTCCTAGCTTGGTACAATGTGGTAAGTGTATCCCAAGCATCCTTAGCTATTCTACAAGAGCGAATGTGAGGAATAATGGCACCTTTGACAGACAAAGCTATCAATGCATGTGCTTGGGCATCTCTGCCATCCCAGCAAATCTGCTCTACAGTAGGTGTAGCAGAAATAGCAGCATGAACAGGAATCTGCGGAATATCAACTTCGACACTATCTTCATAAGCTCTAGCACCTGTATTTGTAGTACCTGTAGTCAGAGGTGTAATAGGATGTCTTTCAACATCCTGCACAATGTTCCACAATCCTTTTGCAACCAATACATGTCCCATCATATAAGCCCATAATGGGTAGTTGGTACCATCCAACTTATCCTTAATAGCCAACATACGGAATACATTAGTGCTTTCAGCCATGGACGGTGACTAAAATACCTTGATGCAGAAAATTGATTGTATCTCAAAAAGTTGAACAAAACTGCCCTGACGAATTCTGCTAGAACTATAGTAGACTTCGAGATGCTTATATTGGTGAACAAAAACTCGTATGTACCTTTGGCACAAAAAGATAAAATAGCTTGCACAAGCGCTTCAATAGTGCGTTTGGAGGCTGAAAGGAGCTCAGATCGCGATTTCCGCATGACATAGCAAAGTTGTTTTTATCTCTCAAACACCCTGAGTATGCTCACCAAATTTCGTGCGAATCTGAGACTATAAATGGAGGAGTGTTGACGGCACCCTAGATGAAGCGACGACCTGCTCTGATACCAATTGTTGGAGTTAGACGTCTACAGAAGCACGTGAATAGCACAAGGAAGAAGAAGAAGCTTGGAGCACAACACACAATACTGAATGTATTACTAGAGAATGTACAAAGATAAGTAGCCCATTAGGGCAATATACGTATATACAAGCCGGGGGAAAAAGCCTCCTAAAGAGGCAAAAAAGTGCCCCAGCGGTCCTAGTGTGTTCACACACATCACTACCTAAATATATCAACAGATACAATTCACAGATTTATGCATTTGCTAGAAAGGAATATTTATGTAGGCCGAAGGATGAAGAAATAGGCTGAAGCAGGATGGCAAGGAAATTTAAAAGAAATAAATGATGGAACACTTATTGCAATCCTTGTTGATGGTGATGAGGCTACTAGACCATCTTCGGTAACAAAAATGTTAGAGGTCATTACGGATATTGATCAAAGAAGAATAGAGGATTCGATAGTCCATTGGTATTGTACGATAAGTAGTAATACATTCTCTGGTAAGTATAAATTAGAAATGGTATGCCACACCAGATGAATAGGCTCACAATACAAAAAGAATATTCGAAGTACATCCACCCTTAAAATGGATGATGTAGATATTCTTGTTTATGATTTTGCTTTGACAAACACATGGCACTTGAGGAAAGAAATGATCAATATGATAAATCAAAATCTTCTAGATGTATGTGGGACATCTAATCATAGGAAAACAAGAAGATCTATCCATGATCTTGTAGAATTTGGTATATACTTGGATGAGGATAGAGCTCTTGTTGATATAGAAGAAGAAGAAGAGGTTTCCTAAAATTTTTAGACTGAATGAGATACATCCGATGATGGGGGTGTAGACATAGATCAAGAAAGTTGTGAATAATTTGAAAATGTATGAAAGTTTTGATGCTTATACAACTCCTAGAAAACACTTGGCATAATGAAACCATGTTCTATTGAATTTATGAATCACTATCCAAGATCCTCTATCAACACACATTTAATCTTTATTTTCTATATAAGAGTTTTATCACTTTTATATTCCTTATAAATATTCTAGAGATATCAACATTCAATAGATCCACATTTTAGGCACATTTCGACCTCCTAAATTAAAAAAAAATGATACAAAATGTCAAAAAATCCCATGTTTTCACTTGATTTTTGAAATTTATGTATAGGGGTGTAAAGGGTTTTAAAACATAAGATGTAATTTGCTTGATTTTTGATGAGGCGGTTCTCTTCCTATGACATAGTTCTCATTTCTTATGAGTCGCTATTATAGTAGGTTTAATAAAGAGTAGCAAGGGATAAACAAGTTGAATGATTAATTGTATATTTGAAAAACGTAAAAATATTCATGAATCACCATACATGAGAAGAGATGTAAACAAATATTAGTTGTCACTGATACTACTTCATTACATGGTGTTAATAAATTATTAGCGAATCGTGGATTGCAAAGATCTCTAAGACCACCTTTTTATTGAGCATTAGAAACCAAGCCCTCAAGAACTGGAGTCACATTTCTCATGTCTTCCATGAATATATGAACAATTGCACCATGTTGGCGAAAGTGAAGAGAACTAAGGTGAGAACAAGAACCTGTATTGAATGAATATTTTCTATCTGCCAATCCTATAGTTGAAAAAACATGAGAAAACCAACACCAATTTATAGTCTCGAGAATAAAACATTCATGCAAGAGGAGGAAATAGCCATGCACGGAGGGATGAGTGTGGAACGCTTCGAGCTAGCTTCCATGTATTAGTGCTAGGAACTTCATTTGACTAGTACATATAATATTCAAGTGACATTGTGCTCCTTTATGATCCATTATTTGTTTAGATTGTGCATCTGTACATATTCCACAATCATTTGTAGACATAAATCTATGTTTCATTGAGAACTTGAATTAGTACAAACTCTTTTTGAATGATGATACTTATTTATCAATATTGATTATATACAATCAACAAATCACATTCATCTCTTTTAATAAAAGTTAAATTTGATACTAAATCTTTTCTTTTCTATACTCACATATTTATATTTGTGTCTTACGTTTAGTTTTCTTTCATGTAGAGAATACCAATGTATTAATCTATACATATTTCAATGTATGATATTGATGATCTCTCACCGCCACTTTCAAAGTTACCAATAGTACCTCATTTATGAGACCCATCCATGAGGAGGCTACACAAAGGTGATCTTGTAGAATATACAAAATTGAAAGAACTATGTTCAAAACAAGACAACCTAAAGGATGTGTGCAATGATGATGATTATGGCATAGTATATTCTATTGAGGATTGGTGTGAAAATAAAAACAAAAGAGTTGATACCTCTAAAAATGAGATATGTCTTAGAGAAGAATGTCTAGAGCATATCTATGAATGAAGTCAGTTCACTCAACTAAGTGAAAGTTTACTTATTCTCAAACTTCAAAATCATTTTGGATGTATTAATGTATCTTTTATGGCACTATTAAGGTATATATATATATATATATATATATATATATATATATATATATATATATATATATATATATATATATATATATATATATATATATATATGCATATATATATGGATATATATATATATATATATATATATATATATATATATATATATATATATATATATATATATATATATATGGATATATATATATATATATATGGATATATATATATATATATATATATATATATATATATATATATATCCATATATATATATATATATATATATATATATATATATATATATATATATATATATCCATATATATATATATATATATATCCATATATATATATATATATATATATATATATATATATATATATATATATATATATATATATATATATATAGAGAGAGAGAGAGAGAGAGAGAGAGAGAGAGAGAGAGAGAGATAGAAATACATACACACGTGCAAACATGTACACAAATATACACATAGACACACATACACATACACATATATACACAAACATACACATACATACACTCATACATACACATGAAAATACACATATACACATATACATGCACACACATACACACACATATATATAGATAAACATACATATGGCCACCCATATACATAGACACACATACATACACATTCACATACACACACATACATATATATGATATACACACACATATAGACACATACATATACACACATATACATACACCTACATATACACCTACACATACATACACATACTTACATGCACACGTATGAACACATACATGCATACACACTTATATAGATACATACACATACATATATGCTATATCCATACACACACACACATACATATATATATATATATATATATATATATATATATATATATATATATATATATATATATATATATATATATATATATATATATATATATATATATATATATATATATATATATATATATATATGTGTGTGTGTGTGTGTGTGTGTGTGTGTGTGTGTGTAGGTTAGTATGAATTAGGGGAAAAAGTGAGCCCTTCTTGGGCCTTGTAAGGATTCCTAATTTTCAAGGATTCAAGAGGTTAATCTAAGGGATTAAAGGAGCATTGAAAATCACTGGGGGTTTGCTCAAATATAATATTGTTTGATGCACTTTTAGGTTTGAATTATGAAATGGAAATATTTATAGCCTTTAGATGTTAAAGATGAATGCCTAGGTTTTAAGTCGTTGGAAATCAAGAGAGAGAGTTATCTGACAAGTTATGGGATTCTAGATTCTCTCATGATTGCATTTGCAGACTCCTACCACCTTTTTGATCATTAGATGCTCATCAATACAATGGCTCAATGCATTTGGGGCTGATCTAGAGAGAGGAATCTTCAGTAGCCATCAGAAACAATCATGATCAGATGGCATAGATCAAAATGCGCATTTGAAACTTGGATCCAAAGGTGGAGTTGAATGTGAGCCATAGGATCGGCTTTAGAACCAATGGAGGCAAATAAAAGGCACATTTTTTCATGTGAAGCTCATCTCAGCCGTCGATTAGCTTAAAGATCCAATGGGTCACAATGAATGCTGCATTTTGGAGGCCCATCAAATCTTAGCCATGCATTTCAAAGAAATCCAAGGGCTCAAATCCAATATTGCCTTGGCTTTTGCAATTAAAACTCAACCTTTGGATCTTTGAATCAATCCAAGGGTTCTAGTTGATTTGAAAGGCTTTCAAAACCATTCAAATGGCCAAAACCATGAGATCTATGTGGTTTTCTCCTCTTTGAATATACAAAAACAAAGGAAGTGTATGCCTAGCCTATGTGATTAAGGGACTAAACTATGGCCACAACCCTCTTCTCATTGGTCCATCACTAATCACTCTTTAATCTAAAAGGCCCATGAAGGGTTCATTTTTTCCCCTAATGTTGAAAATTTCTTAGTAAAAAAATAATTTTCTTTCTTCATCACATGAGGAAATGAAGAATATGATCAATATTCTTGGTATAGATTATCATTGTATGCATTCATGCTCTTGAGATTGTCTTTTATATAGAATTGAATATGCACTCTTTGACATGTCTAAAATATCAATCTCATCAGTATAAGGAAAAAGAAGATAAAATTCCAAAGAAGTGTGTATGTATGCATGTTTGTATATATACATGTGTGTATGTATGCTTGTGTGTGTATGCATGCGTGTATGGATATGTATGTGTGCATGGATATGTGTGTGTACATGCATATGCATGTGTGTATGAATATGCATGTGTGTGTGCATATGCATGTGTGTATGTATGTACATGCATGTGATGTGTATGTAAGTATGTGCATGTGTGAGTGTATGTATACATGTATGTACATATGTATGCATGTGTGTGTATATGTGTACATGTATGCGTGTATATATGCATGTATGTATGCATGCATGCATGAGTGTTTAGGCATGCTTGTATGTATGCATGCATGTATGTGTGCATGTGTGTGATGTATATATATGTATCTTCAGTTCTGTGTGACATGCATGTATGTATGTGAATGTGTGTGTGTATGAATGTGTGTATGCATGTCAATATGTATGCATGTTTCTGTGATATGAATATGTATGTATGTGTATGTGTGTGTGATATATGCATCTATGTATGCATGCATGTGTGCATGTGTATATATGAATTTGTATGTATACACGTGTGTATGTGTGCACTGGTGAATGTATGCATGTGTGATGTATATTTATGTATGTGCATATGTATGGGATATATGCATGTATATGTATGCATGCATATATATGCATACACACACATATATACATATATATATATATATATATGTATATATATATATATATATATATATATATATATATATATGTGTGTGTGTGTGTGTGTGTGTGTGGATGTATGCATCTATAGATGTATACAAACGTGCATATATGATGTATGTGTTATGAATGCATGCATATATATTTGTATGTATGTGTGTATCTGTGTGTATGTGTGTATGTACGAATGTGTGTGTATCTATGTATACATGTTTGTGTGCATGTATTTATGTGATTGTATGTGTGCATGTGTACATACATGTATGGGTATGTGTGTATATATCTATGAGTATGCATTTATGTGTATATGTGTGTTGTTGTGTATGCATGTGTATGTGTGTGCACATATGTATGTATATGAATATGTATGTGTATGTGTGTGTATGTGTATTCATATATGTGCGCATGTGTATGTGTGTCTATATGTGTATGCATATATGCATGTATGTGTATGCATGTGTATGTGTATGTATTTCTAAGTGTGTGTATGTGTGTATGTGTGTATTTGTATGTGTGTGTGTGTTTGTATTTGTATGTGTATGTGTATTTATGTGTGTGTATGGTTATGTGTGTGTATATGTGTATGAATGTATGTGTATATATGAGTATGTGTGTATGTATGTGTATGTGTGTGTATATGTGTATGTACATGTGTGTGTATGTCTATGTGTATGTGTGTGTGTACGTGTATGTGTTTTTAAGTGTGTCTATGTATGCGTATGCATGTGTATGTGTGTGTTATGCATTTATGTGTATGTGTATGTGTGTATGTGTATGTGTTTGTGTAGGTGTATGTATATGTGTGTGTATTTATATGTGTGTAAGTGAGTGTATGTGTGTAGAGCATGTGTATGTGTATGTGTGTGTATGTATATGTGTGTGTTATGTGTAAGTGTGTATGTATGTATGCACATGTGTGTGTTTGCATGTGTTTCTATGTGTATATACATACCTCTCTCTCTGTCTCTTGACCCTCTTGCCTCTTGCGTGCTCATCTTTAGCTCTCTCTCTCTCTTGTTTAAATGGCCTTGGCAAAGTTGTATTGGGAGATTTTTTGTTTTTTGGTCTTAAACATAGTGTTTCTTATGGGATGCTTGCCTTAGAGAGAGCTTGCAACATTAGTGAAGTGGGACACTACTAGAGGTGCTACTAAAGTATTTTCGCATAAGGTAACCATCACTTGTGCCACAATCCCTTTTCTTTATTGTTGTCACTTATGTGAAACTTTGTTTTTGGAGAATTACAAAAGTGATAGGCATATTTTTGTCTCCAATTGATAGCTTTGCTTTCCCACTAATCTCTTTTAATGTGGTAATCACCAAATGAAATGTCTACATAGAACCACATAGATCATGTTGAGAAAGATGCACTTTATGTCAAGATCTAAATTACCATCCTTAAGGAAGTAGAAACCTTGAAATGTTACCCAAAATGAATCTCTCACATACATGCTTAGAAGTTATTTGAAGTTTGGGCAAAGAAAAAAATATTCCACATCTTCTTAGGTGAGCCTTACAATAAAAGTCTAGATGATTGAAGGATGGATTCAAAAGTTCTCCATTTGAAATAGCCTTCGAGTCATTAACTACACGTGGTGAATGATTCTCTAATTTTGCATAGCATATGAGCTTTTATACACCAAGAAAAAAATTCCACAAAAAATGATATCAAGACCATTCAAGAGATCATGAAAGAAAACTTTAGAAATTATTTTGCATCTCATATAGAAAATCATTTAGAGACATAAAAAGAAGATGTTCCATTGCAAATTCCTTTTACTAAAGGATTCACTATAATAGAATAATAGAATTACATTATGGATATAGCACCCAAAAAAAAAAAACTATGTAGGCTACAATTTATAGAGAAGCATTAGAGATAAAGAATATGAAATAACATTATAAAGAAAATGAATTATTTGAATGGAATGATACATGGGACTATCAAGGTTTCTTCCAAATAAAGAGTAAATTTTAAGGAAGAAGATATATAAAATCAAATATAAGTCAATTGTTCTTCTAAATGGTAAAACGTGTTTCTTGTTTCAAAAAGCTATGCTAAAATATATAGCTATAACTCAACTCTCAGCCATATTTAAATAGTAAGAAAAAAGAGATATATACTTGTACAAATAGATATGAATAGTATTCATATATACTTGTGCACACAGATATGAGTAGTTGGATATATGAGATGGATATAGTAAATGCACTCTCTTGTAATTTCATAACTGAGACTACACAAATGAAGAAACAAGAAGTATTGTGAATTGTAAATACTCAAAATATGTTTGAAAGCTAAATTAATAAAAAAATGGAATGAAACTATCTTGACATGGCATTGTGTGAAAAGGTTGTTATGTGTGGAGCATATGTACTTAATATGTGTCCCACCAAAGCACTACAATCAATGACTCCATATACGGCTTGACATGGATCTATGCCATTTGTTGCTCATTTGTGTGTCTTTCTTTGTCTACCATATGCATTAGTGCTTGAACAAAAACATAGGAAATTGGATGATAAAGCACTGAAATGTATTTTTGTTGGGTGCATTTCTAAAAACATAGGCTATCATGCACAAGATAAATGCATTTTGGTTACTCATGATGTTGTTTCTATGGAGGATGCAATTCAATCATTACTTTCATGTAACAAGGAGATTTGGGTTAGCTCGAAAGGTGTGTATGACACATTTTAGCATCTTCTCACAAATGGATAGTCTAGTAGTGCTCCAAATGAGGTGCTTTTGAAACCTTTACAGGTTCCACATGATGATGCACATCATCCGTTTCATGTAAAAAATTACATCATGCACTTGCTGATGAGAGGATTGATAAAGAGGTGGCTAATACTATGCCTAAATTGCTAGTGTAGACTTTGAGAGATAGCCAATCTGATGCACATCTGGGATATCTTAATCATTCAAGCTCTCACAGTGCTTCCTTTGCATGAGTTTGCTATGTTATGGGTCCCCCTAGTATTTATGATTAGAATGAGCCTAATTTCTTTTCATGAAGAACAAAATTTAGAACATTGGATGGTTTTTGTGCACTCAAAATATGATGTGATTATGAAGAAAAGTACCTGGTCTTCATGTGAATTGGCTCCAGGCAAAACAACCATTGGTACTTAACAGGTATACAAGCGTTAATGTAAGCCTAATGGAACAATTGATAGGTATAAGGATAGGTTTATTGCAAAAGACTTTGCTGAAGAGATGAAGTATTTTTCATGAGACCTTTGCTCCCATAGGACATTTCCATCATTATTTGGGAATTCATTTTATGCAAGCTCATACGAAAATATGTTTGTTCCAAAAAAAATATATGAGCACATCATTGCAGTGTTTTGGCCTTAAATATTGCAAACCCGTTGGGACTCCTATGGAAACAAGTCTATCAATCAATCTTCATGATACAGGAGATGCATTTGATGTTTCTCTCTATCACTAAGCAATTGGATGCTTGATTTTCTTATACATAACTTAGCCTAATATTTAGTTTGTTGTCTGTCATATAAATATGTTTATGTCCAAGTGTCAAGCATTGGAAGGTAGTTAACTGCATCGTTTGCTATCTGAGTGGTATCTGACTACTTCGATTGTTTTATCCCCAGGGGGTCTTTATCCCACATTTGCATGTTTTCTTTTTACTCTAACTTAGCTGGCTATTATGACACTCTTGTATCTATAAGTGGTTTTTCCTTCATGCTTGGTAGCTCATGGATATTTGGTTGAGCAAAAGCAATATATTGTGGCCACCTCTACTTGTGAAGCTAAGTATAGGGCATCTTTCATAGTGACTGTTGAGTGTGTGTGGCTCCAAAACCTCTTTGGCTCCCTTCTCCCACAACCATCTTAATAGACAACTAGAGCAAATTGGCTATTGTGAAGAGCCATGTGTTCCATGCTCCCACAAAGCACATTGAGGTGCACTGTCATCATTTCAAGGAGAGTTTCTATCTTGGAGAGATGTTTTTGGCATATGTGCCCACACATGATAGCTTTGCATACCTTTTAGCAAAGGCTCTACATAGGGATAAGTTTGAAGATTGTTACCAAGATTTCGGCTTCCTCGCTTTTGTTGATTGATCTCGTTCCATAGAGCTTAGCACTTCCTTATACATGAGTGCTAGCTCATTCTCACCACATCACTCCTACGGGGGATGTTGATATATTTTTCTGGTGATGTGTATAAATACTCTTACGTCACTTCCGCTTTAGGAGGTTTTTTCCACCAACTTGTATATATGCCTATATCTGTAATGAGTTACTTATCTTTTTACATTCGCTTGGTAAGTCATTTTGTTTTTCCCTCTACTGCAAACTTCTTATTCCTTGTTTTGTTTAGGTGCTTCCATAGACCTCTAACTCCAATAGTATTTCAGATAGAATTTTATTACGTTATTGAATTTGTTTATCAATTTCCAATCCGTTCATATGAACCATTAAACTTTCATATGAATGTCAATGTAAAACTCATGAATGGAAGGAAATTTCTACGTAATGCAAATATGTGTAGGAGGATGTTTGCAAATCTGGTTCATTAAAAAAAATGAAAGCTACCTAAAATTTTGGATGGTTGTATAAAAGAAAAATAGAGCCACGCTTATTTAGATATATATATGTAAAGTGAGCAAGAAATGATAAGGAGTGACTGGAAGTGGGCACTAGCTTTAGACGTGAAAACTCCATTAGATTCATGATTGTTGGAATGGAGAGACCTAACTCTAAGGGCATCGGAAGAGTTGGGAGGATTTGGAGAAAAGGACTTCATATGTTGAAATAGAAGGTATGAGATCCATTTTCAAGGAATGATCCAATATGTAGGGCTGATTTTAAATACTTGTGGCTTTAAAGAAACAAAATGAATGCTTTGGATGAAGTGATTAGATGCCCACCTCTATAGTTGTCTTGTCCTAGAATAATGGAAACATGATATTAATGTCTCCTAGTAATAAATAGAAGATCGTCTACCATCAATCATTGTGTAAGAGATTGTATTTGAATCAGTCTTGGATGTGGGTGCTAGGAGTGCAGATTTGTGGATTTAAAGTTTGACTTATGGGGGAACAATGTGAAAGGCAATAACGTTTGTGGTGTGCTCCCATGTTTTAAGCAATGTACTAGTAAAATAGGAGATCTATCTCATCATTTCTTTTCTTTCCCCGAGAATAGAGATTCTTTGAAATGTACATGGTTGCTTTTAGAGTATCTTGCTCTGAATTGATGATGCAATAGTTAACATTAGATTAGAGAAAAATTTATTTTGCATAACTTGCCTGCCACCCAGGGTGATCAAGCTCCAACCCTTAATATTGTAACAAGCCTTAAACAAGTTGATTGAATAGAAACCAAGACATTCTTACATAATATATTTCATTCTTTAAGAAGCCTTTTTTCATACTTTCAGTGATTTTTCTTTGCAGGATGGTGACTAAGAATGTGACTGATTACATCAATTCAATCATGTCTTTTTATGGTCTATATTCATATTGGATTTTTTTTGTTTAATTTCAAGATTCTGATGAGGTTTCTATTGTGAAATGATTATATAGGAACTTACATGAGTAAATTCTAGGTGACTCAAGAATATAAACGAAGAAATTCTTACATAACATATCTCCCTTTTTTAGAACCTTTTTGCATACTTCCATTGATTTTTCTTTACAAGATGCTAACTAAGAATGTGACTCATTACATCACTTCAATTATGGATTTATATGGACTATAGTCATATTGGCATTCTTTTGTTCAATTTCAACATTCTAATGAGGTTTCAATGGTGCAATGATTATATAGGAACTTGCATATGAGTAAGTTCTAGATGAAAAATACTTTTACTTTTCAATAACTCATTTCAATTTAAGTATTTGAGTCTTTCCAAGGTGCATATTAGAAATTCTCCATGGTTGTCTAGCCTTAAGGTATGCATGAGAAAGGCTCCATGGTGCACATAACTAGGAATATTAAAGAGGGTGGAGAACCTTGTGCAAATTCCAACTCAAGTGACATTAAAAATATGTAGAGCATGAAGTTTAGTCATATTATAGTGTAGACAAGATTAGAAATGATGACCGATTCAAGCGACTAGGTAAATCCGAGCTTGTTGGATCCTCCTAATCGCTTGAATTGGTCGTGTATTACAAACTATCGAAACATGCTTCAAAACGTGAATTTTGCATTAAGCTTTGAGTGGTGAGCAATACCACTTTCCATCTCAACTCATCTTATGCATAGTTGCCTTAAGAGGATGGTATGACAAAATGGAAAAGATTGGATGACACGACGGATACAAGCGATACATGCCATCTGAAATTCTCTGACTACCCGTATCGCTTGTATTGGTCGTGTTCTCGATCCTCTTCACATTTAACTTTTTAACAAGAATAAAGCAAAAAACAGACTAAATACAGACATTTTGATGACACACCAATTTAATTTTTCTTGAACCATGCAATGAAGTCACTTTTGCAGTTCTCAAGAGGATCAATTAAAGATTATATTACTCAAGGCATATAAATATAGTTATAATGACCATCTTCCAGATGAATATTGGCAAAATTACATACAATTTGTACATAAATAAATCTTCCAACATATGTTGGTTACACATTAGATTAGAATCTTAAATTCAGAAAATATATTGTTTCACCCTTGTTTTTTGTCCTTTTTGGAGCCCTGACCTCTATGCTGCTAGTGGCCCCTTTTGGATCCCTCACCTCTATTCTTAGTCTTTGGCCCATGCTTCCATGGGGAGTGAAGAGGAAACCCTTTCTTTTCTTTAGACTTCTTTTTATCTGGTGGTGGTGGTGGTGAAGGGGAGTCTGGATCATAAGGGCAGACTACATGTTTCATAATGGCATTTTTTGGTCTCTCTCTAATCAAGATGACCCATGCATCTAGATAGTCAAAAAAGTTTAACTTAGGACTGCAAAACCTTCTTTCCAAGAACCTTACTGCATTTGCAATCACTCTCCAACCACATGAGGTGTTGTCTTTCTATAATGGCACATGTGTTTGAATGTATCCAAACCTTTTTTCTTCATTCAATTTAGGAATTCCTAGAAATGTTTTATCAATATGCATTTTGAGAAGCTTAGCAGCACTACAAGGTAAAACTAAATTCAAAAAGGATGGCAAGGCTTTAAAATAGAACACAACAAAATGTATGGAAAGGCTTACACTTTGCAGTTTCCATATCGTGATTGGAGAGAATTCATGAAAAGTGCTTGATATTCATTGAAGTCAATGATAATAAGACTCTAGTAGCCCTTGTCAATGAGTGGCATGTAAAAATCTATTAAAAAAAATGTTACTTATTTCAAAATGAAGATGAATACTTACTTTTGAATAGAGGTAGATAATATATTCTACCTGTTGTATATTATTGAACAATGCTTTGTTAAAGTGTTATATTATTAATGTATTAATATGTTTTTGATGTTTTTGATATAGTAGCTGAAGGTTCGTGAGGAGCATGCAAGGCGTGAAAAGGCGGACATCAATAATCTGAATAATTATTATTTATCTTGTAAATAAACCTACGTAGAAGGTTCTATTGTTAGAAAAGTAATGGTTAGCATAAGGGTCGTTGTAGACCATAGCTTCTGTTATTGAAAGTAATGGCTTTCTGTAAAAGTTACCAACTTTTAGTTTCACGCCTACTTTTCGAAGCCGCCCTCATGTAACCACTATTTTCGATGTAATCAAAAGTCCTATAAATACATGCACTCTGTGGATTGTCGAAACAGAGTGCATGGGGGGAGATTGCACCCAATCTTGCGTTCGGTCTCGTCTCTTGTTGCATCTATTTGTCTGTGTGTTTTGAGTATCCATAATCTCTGTATGCGCGTGAGCAAGATCCTGACAACAGTGGTATCAGAGCTTTGCACGCGTTGATATAGAGGGTTCTGTTCTCTGTTCGCGATTCCGATTCCTTCTCCGTCTCGGGTTCTTGTTTCTGTTCCTGTTCCGGTTTTTGTTTCTGTTTCTGTTCCAGTTCCAGAACCTACGTTTTCACCTACGTTTTCACCTACGTTTTCATCTACGTTTGCTCCTACATTTACACCTTCGGCTTACTCCAAGGCATCGACTAAGGCAAAGAACTTAGGAAATAACTTAGGCAATACATTGGCAACATTGGCACCCAAGGCTCCCTTGGCGACCGTTGGCTATGCGCGAGAAAATTTTAATTTTGAGTAGCAATAGAGGGGTTTAGAGTCCCTAAGGTAGGAGGATTTGAACCCACAACCTCCTACTTTCAAAGGAAGTACTTTGACCACTCCACCATTTCTTGGAGTTGTTACTCAAGTTCTCTGTTCTTAAATTTAACATAACTTGTAGTTTTCAAGGCGGCATGGTGCGACGGTACGTGGCGTGTCTCAGGGTACACTTCTGAGGGTACACCAGGGTCCATCCAGACAGGGTACTTTTCTGCTAGGGTACATTCCCTGAGGGTACATCCCGAGAGGAAAGCACTAGCTTAAGGGTCCAAGAGCACCATGGGGGATTATAGTAGTTCACCTCTACCTGAGGCAACACTTGAACAACAACGAGAGCTCTTACGACATGAGCTTCAAGGAGCTCAAAATGAGATCCGACAACGTGATGAAGTCCTCCAAAAGATACAAAACGAGGAAGACAACCTTACAAGAGTAGTAAAAGCTATTGTTTCTGCCCAATCTGATGTTACTCATTCGAAGATCGATTCTAGAAACTATCAGTTTCTACGATTCGATGGCCGAAAGGATGGGCCTTTAGTCCTTTCTTGGTTTTCACAGTTTGATGATTTTTATACTAACGAGATATATGCTGAAAGTGAAAAAGTTAAATTTGCCACTAACTATTTAGTAGGTAAAGCTCAACTCTGGTGGAATGTCCGGCGGAGCAGTACTGAGCGTCCAACAATGTGGAAGGCTTTCCAAGACAAATTGAAGGATTCTTTTCTTCCTCCTCAATACCATTTGCATGTTAGACGTACATGGATGACCCCAACATGGAAGGAGGGTGATACGGTTACCACCTACATAGAGCGATTCTAGAAAAATTTACTACTTGTTCGAATGCTTGAAGATGTATCAGAGGATATCTTGCAGCAGAAATACGAAGATGGTTTGCAAGTGGGAATCCAAGCTAAGCTTCACACCCTACGACCTACAACCCTCAACGACGCTATATCTTTCACCTACGATGCAGAAAAAGAATTCCAGTCCATAACCAAGTCACTTCGACTCCAACAACCACGTCAACGACCATTTTTTGTTAAACCACATCTTCCTCTGAAGCGTAATCTTAATACCCCATCTTACCCTAGTTTTCCTCGTCCTCCACAATCCAATTACTCAACTCCACCTGTTGCTTCATCTCTCCAACCCACCAAACCACCTACCCTTCAAACTTTAGTGGTGGATGCCCAACAGAAGCCACCACGAATCACGTGCTGGAATTGTGGTAAACCTAGACATACAAAAATAAAGTGCAGATCGCAAATTCTTCACCTGAAACCGGCTACAGCTCACTTGCACAACATGGAGGTCCATTATGAAGGAACTCCTCCTGTTTGGACAGAGGAATCATTGGAGAAGGACTTAAGTACCTTGGGTAACGATATCTCTCTACACTCTCTTCTTTGCATGCAGGGTACAATAAATAACAAACTAGTTAAAATTCTACATGACGATGGTAGCTCACATGACTTCATTTCACATTCATTAGTACAAGAACTTAAATTACAAACGTTTCCTTCCTTGTATAAAGTGAAAGCTTCATTTCAAGGTAGTCGTTATAATGTAACACGAGAAGTGCAAGATGTTACGATTAGCATAGGCCCATATGTTGATTCACGGAAATTTTTAATTGCACCTTTGCAATCATACGATGTTATACTAGGTATGCCTTTTCGTCACCATTATAACCCACGTATTGACTACCATACTCATACCTTTAACTTTGAATTCAAAGGTCAAATCATTACTTTGTCTGTCGGACATGATTTCCAGCCATTTCCATTGATTAGTCACACTCAAGTAAATCGTGCATTTAGGAAAGGATTCAACTCATGCATTGTGTTTGTCAATGTCATCAATGATTATACTCATACACTTCCTGATGCATATAAACCTTTCATGAGTACTTATAAGGATTGTTTTATGTCTGAGTATCCCTCCAAACTACCACCATCTCGAGGATCCTTTCACCATAGCATAGACTTAGTCCCTGGTAGTTCTCCTCCTCATAAAGCACCTTACAGACATGGCCCACTACATCACAAGGAAATAGAAAATCAAGTAAAAGACCTACTACAAAAAGGACTTATAAGGCCTAGTTCTTCCCCATTTGGAGCACCACTTCTCTTAGTAGAGAAGAAGAATAAAACTTATCGAATGTGCATTGATTATGGAGCCCTTAAAGATCACGATCAAGAATAGATACCCTATTCCTCGAATAGATGATATCTTAGATAAGTTACGAAGAGCTCGTGTCTTTAGTAAAATTGATCTTAAATCGGGTTACCATCAGATTCGTATGACACAAAGTGATATTTTTAAGACTGCATTTAGAACGCAAACTGGCCATTATGAATTTATGGTAATGCCCTTTGGACTTACTAATGCCCCTACAACATTCGCACGAATGATGAACAATGGTTTTCTTGATTACCAAGCTTTTGTTCTTGTATTCTTTGATGATATACTTGTTTACAGTAAGAATGAAAGTGAACATGAAAAGCATCTTGAAACAGTTTTTCATTTGATACGAGAGAACACACTTTACGCTAATCCTGAAAAGAGTTACTTCTTGCAACGTAAGCTAGAATATTTAGGACATATTATTTCAAGTGAAGGTGTGCATGTGGATCCGAAAAAGATTAGAGTTATAGTAGAATGGCCTACACCACAATCAATCAATGATGTTCGTTCTTTTCTTGGGTTGGCTAGTTTCTATAGGAAGTTTGTTCGAAATTTTTCTTATTTAGCATTGCCTTTTACCTTGTTGTTGAAAAAAGAAAATAAAATTTGCATGGGGACTCACCCAACAACAGTCCTTTGACAAACTGAAACAAGCACTTTCACATGCACTTGTTTTACAGTTACCTGATTTTTCACAACCCTTTCATGTTGTTACTGATGCTAGTGGTTCAGGAATAGGTGTTGCTTTAATGCAAAATGACCATCCCATTGCATTTGAGAGTAGGAAGCTTAAACCCTCAGAGGAGAATTATAGTACATATGATAAAGAATGGTTAGTAGTTGTGCATGCTTTGCGAATTTGGAAACACTATCTTATGGGCTCTGAGGTCTTAATCAAAACCGATCAACAGGCAATTAAGCATTTATTAAATCAGCCCTTAATCTCTGATAGGCATCTTAAATGGGCATCATTCATTCAAAATTTCCAACCCATGATACAATATCAGCCTAGTAAAGCTAATGTTGTAGCTGATGCTCTTAGCCGTTTTCCTTCGAATTCTGTTGTTTTGAATAATATTTCTGCCATCCAAATTCATTCTCTTCAAGACATGGTTTCCACTTATGCATCTGATTTGTATTTTTCACGTGCATGGCATGACTTCAATAATGGTGCATCTTTATCTAATGAACATTATACATTTCATAATGTTTTTCTTTATTTTCAACATAAATTGTGCATAACCCAAGCTTTTAAAGATTTTGTCATTAAAGAAATGCATGAACCATTTTACATGGGTCATAGAGGCATACAAAGCACCACTTCTACTTGCAAAGATTTTTTCTTTTGGCCACACATGGAAAAAGATATTGCACATTATGTTTCTCAATGCATTGTATGTCAGCGTGTCAAACGTCATCATGGTAAACCATTTGGATTATTAATGCCACTTCCCATTCCAAATGAACCATGGGAACAAATCTCTATGGATTTTACCACAGGTCTTCCTATCACTTCATCACATAATGATATGATTTGGACAATAGTTGACAGGTTTAGTAAATATGCATATTTCATTCCATGTAGAAAAACTTTGACTGTACCTCAAGCTGCAAAATTATTCATTAAATGCATTTTCCCACATCATGGATTTCCTAAAGGAATGTTATCTAATCGTGATGTTAGGTTTTGTAATCATTTTTGAGTTGCCTTATTTTAACATTTTGGTTCTAAAATAGATTTTAGCTTTGCATTTCATCCTGAAAGTAATGGACAAAGTGAGGCTACAAACAATACTCTTTTTGATTTATTGTGTTATTATTCATTAGATAATCCTAAAAACTGGAATGAAAAGTTGCCATTGCTTCAATTTACAATAACATTGCACACACCACTACTGGTCATGCACCTTTTGAAATTGTTTTGGGTAAAAAGCTTCCCACTCCCATGTGCCTCACCCGAAATGACATTCGGATGCTTGATTTTATTGCTCAAGATCACGTTTCTAATTCCTCAGAAAATCATTGATCATGATGGCACTACTTCACGCACAAATACACAAACACATTAATGTACCAGCTCCATGAACATTTCCATGCATGTGTTTTTACATGGAACATGCCTATTTTTTTTATTCAGTGATGAAACATGTGACAGGCCATCCATGTTTATTATTTTATCAACTGAGGTCAGTTGCTTGTTCAACTGAGGGGCATGTTATAACTTATGGAATATGTTGAACAATGCATTGTTGTTGTTAGATTGTAATAGTAACATGGAATATGTTGAACAATGCATTGTTATTGTTGGAGTGAAACATGGAATATGTTGAACAATGCATTGTTATTGTTGGAATGTAACATGGAATATGTTGAACAATGCATTGTTATTGTTAGAGTGTTAAATTATTTTATCAACTGAGGTCAGTTGCTTGTCAATTGAGAGGCATGTTGTATATTATTGAACAATGCTTTTTTAAAGTGTTATGTTATTAATGTATTAATATGTTTTTGATATTTTTGATATAGTAGCTGAAGGTTCGTGAGGAGCGTGCAAGGCGTGAAAAGGCGGACATCAATAATCCGAATAATTATTATTTATCTTGTAAATAAACCTGCGTAGAAGGTTCTATTGTTAGAAAAGTAATGGTTAGCATAAGGGTCGTTGTAGACCGCAGTTTCTGTTATTGAAAGTAATGGCTTTCTGTAAAAGTTACCAACTTTTAGTTTCATGCCTGCTTTTCGAAGCCGCCCTCATGTAACCACTATTTTTGACGTAATCAAAAGTCCTATAAATACATGCACTCTGTGGATTGTCGAAATAGAGTGCATGGGGAGAGATTGCACCCAATCTTGCGTTTGGTCTCGTCTCTTGTTGCATCTATTTGTCGTGTGTTTTCGGTATCCGTAATCTCTGTATGCGCGTGAGCAAGATCCTGACAACACTACCCCTTCTCTAAAATTATTTAGAAAGAATTTCACATCTCCATCCTTGTACAAAAAGCACTAAGTCACAAGTGTATCTATGATGAAAACTTTTCTTGAAACTGCTTCCTCAAATTGTTGTAGAAGGACCCTAGAATTCAAGAAAAAAAAATTCAGTATAGGAAATACCAAATTAAGGGAAACATGAGCATTTTATGGCATGTAGATAATACATGAGTACAATATTGACTACACTATGAGCTATTTCAACATTGAAATCTCTCAGCGTTTTGTTGTCTTCTAGTCTTATATCAAGCATAAATTCCTCCTCCCATGGCTTTGCAACATTTACTATCACTTGCCCATCTCCTTTTTTAAGAAGTTCTTTATTTTCTTTTTGCAGCTTCTGAATTTGGTTAACATTTTCCTCTGACAACAAACCCTGCTTTTTCCTCTCCTCCTCACAATTTGCTGCATTTCTTGTTTCATGATCATGAGGGACCTGAGGGTGGACCTCTTTAATTACAACTCATGACTTAGGTGCTCACGCTGGAGCTATACTGAGAATATCAAAGAACTTTCGATCATGGTTCTCAATAGGCACACTATATTTGTCAAACTTATATCTGAGCCTTAATACAATCACATAGTCTTTTGCCATCAATGTCACCTTGTGACAATGAGCTACACACAAGAAAGCATCATTCATCAGTCGATTGCAAAGTCTTTTGCAGCTTCTTGCAAGCATAGAAGAGCTTGAGTTTGCCACTTCATGCTTATAAAGGAAGTGGTCTTCATCATGGAATAGAGATTGGCTGAAATTTTCTTAACAACTCTCATGGAAGTAAGTTTGGGGATCAGAAGTCATAGAGACTTTTGAGCCCTTCTTATCCCCCTCAAAGACTTAACATGGTAATGGACCCTTTTTTTTAAGACTTCTCTAATGCATTAAGGCCTTGAATAGTTGTCTGGGGAGAACGCCCCTTGTCCTCTTAATTCTGGCCATTTTGCTCTTGATCCTGAGGGTACAACTTCCTTGCTGTCTTTTTTGTCCTAGCCATAACCTACATAAAAAAAGAGTTTAAAAGCTTGGAAGAACTTTAAAAAGAAAAAGAACTAATGAAAAGAAGCTTTTAAAACGCACTCTACATTCAAGAAAAAGGACTGATGCAAGTGATTAGGGTCATCCAAGAATCCCCGGATGTCCCTAATTGCTTGTATTGGTCGTGTTGTAAAATGATTGATAATGATAACCGATCCAAGCGATTCGGGGCATCCAAAACTTCCCATTGCCCCTAATCGCTTGGATCGGTCATGTAAAAGCTTCTATGATCCATCATGCCTCACACAAAATGTGATCTATGGAAGGTTTTGAAAAGCATGTAAAAAACTTGAAGGTGATGCCAAGTCGGTGCTAGCAAGGAGTTCACAAAAAAATTAAAAAAAGTGAATAGAGGATCTTAAATAGGTATGTGGAATGAGTTGACTGTTGGTGACATGTGGTAGCCTATGATTGGTCCACATCATCTAGTTTTTGTGAATCCCATGTACAATGCTATGTGGCATCATTTGAGTAGGCCATGTCATCTAGCCATTGTGATTCACAACATTTGTTTGCCACGTGGTGCTCGCTTATTGGTCCATGTCATGTGACCATTACCTCATCCTCCTCGACTATACATACCACTCCCCGTCACCATTTCACATTTTCAACCTTCATAGAATTTCTCTCTTCATCACCCTCCATAGTTGTGCTTCATACCCCATACGACCGATACAAAGCGATTACATGCGTTTGACCGGCCTTTGACTAGCTTATTTGGCTTGCATCTGTCATGTTGTCCACTATGGCACACTAGAATAACTAGGGTTGAGATGGTGGAATAGAATGTGATCCTAAGTGTTTCTCCATCTCAAAAACTACTAGATTTCATGGTTCAAGAGGGTTTGACTGTGGATTATTTTCTAGATGAACTGAGGATATTCAATACCAAGATAGATTTTGAAGTACTTTTGGAGAAAACAAAAACCTTTCTAAGGGATGAGTGGGAGATCTTCCTGGGTGTGGTCAATGGAAAGGAGCTTACTATCTCTAGAAAAGCCTCCCGTGGCTTTGTGTAGAAACGGAATTAAAACCAAGTGTGTAGGTTGAAAAAGGCATTTTGGAAAGAATCCGTTAGATAGGGCAAAAATCACTAGAAAGTGCAAAAGGATATCCCCTTTGGCAGGAAAGCTAGATCTATGCCTATAGCATGAAAGGGGTTACTCTTTGCTCCCCTTGAACATTGGATTCTTGATATGGCTTGATCACATGTCAAATGAGAAGGAGGAAGAATGTGTTCATGTTGAAAAGAAAGAGCCATTCCTTGAGCTGACACTTGAGGGAAGCTCAAAAAGTATGAAAGGTTTCATGGAGATTTTTGAAGAGATCAAACTTCAAGCATAAGAAGAGCAGGTGAAGAATTTTGATGTGGCTACTTTTAAAGCAGAGAGTGCTATAAGGGAGCCAACTATGAATGTGAAAGTTCTTGAGAAGTCCCTTCTTCTCCCAAATCTACCATTTTATTTCTGCATCTCTCGGAAGGAATTTATTCCACTCTATTAGATTCAAGAACTCTTCATCCTAAGGGAAGACTACTCCCTTGCTGCTATAGTTGAGTCAAAGGAAGTTGTAAGGAGATTTCTCAATGAGAAGGGAGAAAGAAAAGATGAGTTTTTGCATCAAGATTTAGCATTGTCAAATGAAGAATTTGAAGATTCATCAGAAGCTCTTTCAAGCTACTTTGAAAGAGATATTTAAGAAGGCGACACATGCTAATGAAGACTTTGATCAGCATTAGAAGGATCTTGGTAAATACTCATTCGGGTGCGACTATTCATTTTTGGACGTTGTTGAGGACAAAGAAACCATATCTATTGACTCAAAAGAGCTCATTGGGGAGGAAGATGAGGTGAAGGTGTGTAAAACAAAGTTTCCTGTGACGTGTTACATGTGTCCGATTCAAGTGATTAGGATCATCGGAGAATATCTAATGGGTCTTATTGCTTGAATCAGTCATGTTTATGACTTGCATACAACATTAATAACAAACATCTTACTATGTGTATAAATACTATTTTCAGCATTTAATTATATGTTTCTATAAAGTTTAGAGTGAATAATCGAACATGGTCGATGCAAGCAATTAGGCCCATCCGATATTCTCTAATGACCCTAATCGCTTGAATCGGTCGTGTCTTATGCTTTGCTTCTGTCTGTATTTGGAGTTATTGATATGACTTTAAAAGTCTCCTTGGACTTCTTTTGACCTAGTTTTTCAATTTTTTCCATAGTTATCTATATTGGATGAAGACAACTACCTTAGCAGGGAGAAGGGAACAAGGAAAACCATAGAGGAGAAAGGAAAGACAAAGGTGGATATTCATTCAGTGATCCACTATCTACCGAAATTGAATCCAAAACTATTTTGTGTTATTCATGAGCATTATAGTGAAGAGCCAGATTTTACATTATTCTCCTTGATGACTCTTTCAAGATACAGGGGTGTCAGATGTTAAAAGTATTGCTCGATATAGGAGAAAAGAGTACCTTAGAGGAGATTTGCTAGAGCCAAGCTCATTCAAAAGACTCCAGAAGGATTAAATATATTTCTTTTCAAAGCACCATGCACAAGAAGAATATGTTGGAAGAATAGAAGAGTTTCATCAGACGTTTATTTCAATTAAAGAAAAATAAATTGAGTAAATTATCTTTGAAACACACCAATTAGTATGTTATGTCTTTGGCACTCCATGCCTCTATGATGGTTTCTAAAAGCTTTGTGGTCGCCTTTTAGAAATATGTCACATAGCTATTTGATGTTACCTACTGCTTCATGATCTTTGAAAAATTACTTAGTTTTACCCACACTTCCATTCTCTTTTTTGCTATTTCTATTTTGCTTTTTACATTAGTCGTGAACTCACAAAATATTTTCCAACAATTCCACATGGCACTTAGTTGTTTGTCATCATGGTTGCTGAAGAATCTCCTTGCTTTTGCAACTCCCATTGAGACATCCTGTAGTACATTACCTATATTTTGTGAAAGCTTTGGATCTTTCCCTAGATGAAAATCACCACCATGAAATCCCATTTTTGAAAGTAGAGATTCATATTTATTTATGCACTCCCAAGAGCATCTTGTGCAATTGGATTCCAAAATGAGAAAGTGCAAGTGGATAAAGAGTTCTTGGAGGATATGAAATTTAGTCTCAAGTAGCTAAAGAAAACCTAAGGAATTATTACAATAGAGGTAACGTATATAGCAACCCTGAGATGCAATATATTTTCCTTAAGATTTCAAAATTTGTTACTTGAAAGTTTTAGAGAAATGTGAAACTCTTAAAAGAGGACCTTGTCTTAAATATGGGTGTAGCTGGATTGGTTGATAGGTACTCACACTCTCATGAGGTGATCATCAACTTCATTGTGGGCTACATGAGATATATTTTATGTATTTTCCTCCGAATATGGAACATAGGATTGGAGGGGAACTATACACCACTTATATTGTTGAAATAAATTCGAAATTATTAAGCTTTCATATTGAAACCATAAATGAAGAACTTGAGATACATAAGATCACATTTAACTTGGGTTAGTGATTTATTTTCAGATTCCACTCATGATAGAAAAAGTGGATGCTGCTTCTTTCAAGACCAAAAGCTGAATTTCCTTCTATTGATCACTCAATATCCACTTGCCCTCCTTCCATCTTCTCTTTGTCTAGCCCAATCAGTATCTATGCATGTTTTCACCAAAAAATAATATTCCAAATGTTAGTATGAAGATTCTTTAATTGTAACCTTGGATCATCAACACATACACAAAAGTAAACTAAAATATCACCCTTCTTCTTGACGTATAGAGATGGTTATGCTTGATTTCAATATTAGCCACAAACAATCCAATAGTAAATCAATCTGTGATTCCATGCCCTACATGGTTGCATGAGACCATATATGGACTTTTCTAAGCTTGCAATCAAACCCTAGATTTGATATATGTAGACAAACTCTTATACCTATACATCAAGAAAATCATTCTTCAGATCTAGGCATAGGTTCCATTCTTTTCTAGTTGTACTTGGTATCAGTGCTCTAACGGTGGTCATCTTAGAAACAAGTTGAAACTTCTCTCCAAAGTCAATATCACATGACTGATAAAATACCTTTCCCACAATCCTTGCTTTGTACATAGCAACGCTAGCATAGGAATGGTTTCTACGTTGTGAGAGAATCTGTTTCCTATTACCTTCAAATTATCTTTCTTCCTTTGGAGAAATGGTCAAAACACCTCCAATTAGGTTATATGAGGCTTATGAACTAGAAAGCTTATGAAGCGTTAGATTCAAGCACCACTTGTATTCACAAATTGGGCTTACCCCAACACAAGTAATGAAAGAAGTTGTAATTCGGATGTCATATATGATTCTTTTATGTATGTATGTATGTATGTGTGTGTGTGTGCGTGCATTTGTATATATCTATGTATGTATGTAGGTACATATGTATATGTTTGTGCATGTGTGTGTTTGAGTGTCTGTATGTGTTTGATTGTACACAAACACTTCCATAAATATGAAAAAATATCAATGTTTCTGAAACTCCAATTCTTTCTATCCCCTTGATTTTCTCCTATTTTCAGTTATGTGAGCAGTCATTTTATTTTTTTCCACCCCCTTGCTTGAAGTGACTGAAAGAATGATTGTACAAATGGATGGGCATAGTACGCATGGGACCCCTCTGTATTCCACGAAACTGGAGTTAGAGTGCTTGAAGGTGATACTTGAAAAGGACTGTCCAAAGGTAACTAATTTAGTTGTGTTCGAATGTTAACACAATATCCTAGAGACCACAACTATGCTAAACCCCCACCCGTGCCTCAAGGGTCGAAAGACGATCAAAACTAACAGACACAGACTACGCTTGACATGATTTATTCTTGTATAAAATTTAACCCTTCGTTTGTTGGAAAGCCTCATTGTTACGCTTGTTTTTTTTTCTATTATTTATTTACGTATATAATGTTTTGAAGAAAAGATATTCGAGAATAACCGTCGCTTATCCAATGACGTATATTTTCGCAGAATGACCTGGACTTGTCGGGGACTCCATGATTCCCGAAAAGTCGCGCTCCGCCGCAATTTAGAGAAAGAAATTCAGAAAGGGACGGATAAGTCATTACGTATGTTCGTTAGGATGGTAAATATATTCCTGAGTCTGTGTTCCATTTTGCAGAAAATGCCGATGGATACTAGGCTCTACCGATGCCTCGAATCAATGGGAAGCGTGACAAATGTGCGAAGGGTTTGCTCTTGATGAGCTCTGACAGAAGAGAGCGAGCACTCAATACAGTTTGCAAATTATTTTGCAAGCTCGGTTGGGAGCTCGCTCTCTATCTGTGACAACCACTTCATCACTCGTCATGACATCTTCCTATTGCTTTGTAAAATCTTTTGCATGTACGTTTTAAGATCCCTCAATGATTCAACATTTTATTTTTGCCCAAAAAGAAGAAAGCTGATCTTATTGATTTTCTCGTCCGAATAGTTTTCCGTCGTTGTCAGAAGCGCCGTCTGCTGATTTCTGTATGCTGTATTGTTTTCATTCTGAACGTCTTTGAACGTACCTTCTTAGGCACAAGATTCTTGGAACGAGTGCATCGATCGTGTCCTCTCCGTCTCTGAATCTGTTTAGTTTTGTGACTTGGTATAATGGAGTCACTAAAAAGGAGGATTGTAGAATATACGGGTTTTCTCAAATCATTGTCCTTACGGTTTCAGATTAATGGGGAAAATGGATGCATCATTTTGGACATACCTCTTGGATTTGGATTCGGGGATAGGAAAATAAGCGAAGAGCGTTTTGTCTATTTTTTGATATATCCTTCGATATTCGGTTTCTGCCATTGCTAGATCATCTTGCGGCTTTGTTTGGAACGACATCTCAGAACACAATGTTGCCATGCACTACGAGACAGAATTGCTCTTCTGCCCGTATCCAGTTATTTAATCCTGATCACACTTTTAATGATATCGGAAACGATGGTGAGGTACCTGAGACGTTTAAATCATCTTCTTGATCTGATAGATGTTTTCCAGGATACTTGCTGTTTCCATGACGTGAGCTTCACTTCCATGAAGTATTCCCATGAAAGTTACTGTAAGGGAGGCTTAAGAGAAAGAAAATATGAGATCATGGATTCTACGATCGCAGCATGTGAATAGCGAATCTACTGTTAGAAACTAGTTAGTCTACTGTTAACTTACTCGAATATGAATGCATTGGTAATTGACGGGAGTTTGAGATATTTCGGATAGAAGTCTATTTGTTCTCAAGTTTGTGTGACTTCTGTCTCTTTGAAGTACTCTGCAGTTAAAGGTTGAACTTTTGAAACAACTGATCACGCCGTCCGCTGCATGGAAAGTTAAGTACTTTACCGGCTTTGCTGTCCGTTGTGTAGTCTCTGTTCAACGACGTTGTCGCTAGACGCGGGCCTAATATTCTGCAGGAATGAAGCGCTTTGTTATCAGAAAGAGAAAAGTGCCGGAGGCCAATAAACCGTCACTGCCCAGTCTTCCAGTCGACGGCCTTCAGTATTCTTCAGTTGTTCAAAACTTAATGCCATGGAGCAAAACTACTGTGCTAGAAATGGAGGTAAGAACACAAAAAGGTTTTTTTCTACATTTCAGGCACGTATGGGTCCTTAGAAGATGTTTTGAATACAGCTCTTTTCATCACTAAGAAGATGGACATTGAGTTGACCTTGTAGAGTTCTCACAGATATCGTGGTCTCTAAGGATGTCCCGATGGCGATACACATTGTGTAGGTTTTCAGACATTCCTTTATTGCTTATACTCTGATCATTTTCCATTTCAACTCAACTGTAGTCATGCATATCGCAAATTATTTATGACCTGGACGCTAAGAAACACTCGTGGGCACATTGGACGTTCATGACAATACTCTCTATCCTGTTCAGGTACACGCTTTCACGATATCAGCATCTTATACTATAAACCCTTTATTGAAGATGTTGAAATACGTATGGCACCCGCTCAATCACCCTTATTATCATACACGCGCTCATTGGTCATATCTTCCCCCGCCATCATTTGATGGCTCCGTGTAAGCAACAGACTGCTACTATGAGAGAATGAGCAACGGCTGGACAGTACTGACCGGAATTAATTTCCCAAGAGAGATATCACTGAGGTTCCGGTCTTTTAGATAAACTAATCATCGCCTACACTCAGATAAGCCTTTTGTTTTAATATAGTTTCTGAGCCCCCTGGAAATGTGCTTAATATTCTTTGCGTTTAAGGTATAATTTGTGACGACTTCTTCGTTCGAAAGGATATGTTTTCAATCATTGCAAATTTTCCTTTTTCGGTTTCATTTTTCTAGATCCAAACAATATCTGGCAATTGCCACATTCTGGATAGAAATGTTCCTTCATGACAAGAAATTTGCATAAGAAATCCGAAAGATGTCACTGAAGATGCTTTTATTCCATGCACAAGAGCCGATCAAATAAATGCTCATACAGATTATTAGTGCAAGGAAGCATGTATACTTAAATTTATCAGGTGCACTTTAACTTCATCATCAAGCGTCAGGTATAATCACTAAACTTAAAATCTACTTGTTGCTATTTTCATAGGATTAAAAAAATATTCTTTAGGAGAAAGAACTTAAAGTATTAAGAAATTTTTTCAAATCTGTTTTATGCTATTTTAGAATAGTATGACTTTTAGTTTGAAAATTCAAAAGAACTTTCATTTGAAAGTTATTAACTACTTTACTAAAATTGTTAAAAGGGTTTTTAATTTTATCAAAATTGGAATCAAATAATTTAATTAACTTGGTAAAAGATCAAAACACAAGAGTACAAGAGGAAATTAAAGACCTTGTTAAGAAGCTTAAGTCTAATTCAAATATACAAAATAAAATGGATGAATTTTTTCGAAATATGATGTCTGAATCTCAAGGGTAGAAAGTAGTAGACGCAATGCTTAAGGAAAAAGGGAAGTTCATTGGGGTAAATACGACTAATTATCTAGATACATTTGAAGATATAGCAAAATTGCATGGTTTGCCTATATCTAAGTGGGTAACTTATCTAGAGAGGCTTGCCATAGGATCAACTATAAGTGTAATTGAACCTCATAGTGAGCTTGGATGGGATGACTTTAGAAAACAAATGCATAAGGAGTTCTATCTTGAAGATTATGGTCAGCATAGTAGAGAAGGGATCATGAAATGGCTTAGCACTCGTAAGACTCAGATTTCCCTTACACAATTACACGGTGAGTTTATGAAAAGGTTTTCAGAGTTGCCAGAATAGGATAGGATTGCACTCACACCTAACATAGTCCAATATTTTCTAAAGGTATTACCTTCTGATATTAGAAGTGAAGTTGAAAGGAGGCTTGAGGAACGCAGAAAAAGATATGGCCTTACGGATGTCCGGGGAGCATTAAAACAAGTAGTAGAGGCTGTAGCCCAAACAAAACAAAGACAAATATTACTTTATGATATCAATCTAAGTTTCTCACCAATATGTCCAACTACTCCAATTCCTAAAGTTAGTATCAATCCTAGTACAATTGAACAAGCCTCTACAAAAATTCCTAGTGAACTATAATTTGAAATATTATTTACTAAATTAGATAATATGATGCAAATGCATACAAATATATCTAAAGAAGTAGCTAAACTTCAAAATACAGTATATTCATTAACCTCTCAAGATAGGATAATTTTAGGAACCCAATTTACTAATGCCCCTCAAATAAATCCAATGCCAATAGCTCAAAGAAATGAACAGAAGGGTGCATCCACTCGATGATGTGTTTGGTCTGACTTGATAGAATACATGTCCTATGCTTGTGAAGCTTTAAAAGAAGCAAAGAAAAGCAAGCTAGTAATAGATATAGATAAAAAATTATCTGATTATCGCACCCACCTTCCATTAGCTATAAATTAGAAAAAAGAGTGCAAAAATTATATGAAAATTTATCTGAAGCTAAAAAAGGCTCTTCGGTGGTTAGGTTAGAATGTGACGAGAGCGATTCAGAAGATGAAAAATCTAATCAAAGTAAAAATTATTCAATTGAAGCACTAATAAAAGCTAGGAACAACATAATGCAGAAAACAACATGGAACTCATCCATGGATCATTTCTCGATCTTTTCACATATAGAAAATAAGAAAGAGAAGAGAAAATGAGATGGAACTCAGGATCTAGAAGAAACCAACCGAAGGGTAACTAGAAAACAGTTAAGGAAAGAACCTAAAAATGTTCAGTTTAAGAAAAACACAAATTTGGCTCAAATAAACAAGAAAGAAGAGAAATAAGGAAGGGGAAACAACCTGAAGTATCAAACAAACTTTTAGATTCAAAGCCTAGTGAACAAACAAAAAAAAGTGAGGATAAAATAAAGAAACCTAAACGAATCACTAAAGCCATTTTAACCTCAGAATTAGAACAGAAAAATGATGCAAAAGAAATACTTTACGACATACTTTTGAAACGTCAAGTGACTATGTCACTTGAACAAGTATTTTCTAGAGCAAAACTTGAATTTAAAGATAACTTTATAAAAATGATTAACAGAAAAAGATTCCCACTTAATACTGACATTGAAATGCAAGAAAATATAGATGTGTCCCATATATCAAAAGATCTTCTTTCTTCTGACTCTAAAAGTGAGGAAGAAAGTAAAGGTCATGTCAATAAAAACTTTCTAGGTCTGATTCTCCCAGATAATGTAAATGAATAATATGAAAGTAATTATAAAAAGAGTTTTTGGGCTAGAGGAATGCCTGAAATAAAAGTAAACTTAGGAGATAAAAAAATTCATATACAGCCTTAGCTTTATTAGACTCAGATTCTGTACTTAATGTAATTTCAAAAGAATTGTATGATTAATTTAAATGGCCAATAGATAAACAACATGGGTGGATAATGAGAACGGCAAATAACGGATGTGGTGCACCGTTAGGAGCTTGTGTAAACATCCCAATTTTAATAGGAGGAATAATTGAAATATTTTATTTTTTTTATTCAAGATAATGGCTCTTACGAAATCATTTTAGGACAACCGTTTATTTGTGAAACACGAATGGAAACGAAAGTAATAGAAGACAGCTCTGCATATGCTAGAATCATATCAAAAGATGATTTACAATCATTACAAGTTATGACTGTAAATCCGAATCACACCAGAAATCGAAAACAAATTAGAAAAACACCAATCTGATCACAAGAGAAGTTGAGCGAGAGTTATCTACCTCTTTGTGAATCTAGGACTCATTTTAATCAGAATTTTTATTAGACACCACTATTGAGCGAGACAACAGTGGTAACTGGTTTGAAATCTCGCAAAAATCTATACATAAGTTGGAAAGTTCTTCTGTATACTTTACATCCTCAAAATCATATTTTTTTAATAGTAAAGATATTCCTAGGAAGATAATGAAAAAACATGAAAAATATTTTCAAAGTATAGGTTATATTGAAAACATAATTGAAACATCTTTTTCTTCGTCTTTACTTGATGAAATCAATCAAAGTTTACATGATGAAAAATTAATGCAAATTATAATTTTGAACTCGTTAAATGAATATGAACTAATTTTGAAATTTTTTTCATATTCTCTTAATGAAGCTAAAGTTAATACGAAATATAAAACAATTGATAGAAAAGTTAAACCTATAGCCAAGGCTTTATGTGAACGGAGTGATCAAAAAATAAAGCAAGCATGGAAAAGCTCTCTCTCTTTACCCTCATCAAATCGGATGTGTTGATCGTAGAATAGTATCTCCAATGATTATATTTACCATAGTCCATATTCCTTGGACTCTTTAACCTATACTAGTTCCAAAGGCTCATTTACCTAAGCTAATGAAACTGCTTAAGGAGAGGATGCATAGGAAAATTCTAGAACCTTCCTCCACACCTTATTCTAATAGATGGTTTACCATTCCCAAAAAGAATGGGAAGCTTAGTTTTATCCAGGATTTACAACCCGTAAATAAAGTCACAATTAGGAATGTAGGAACCGATCCTATTGTAGGTGAATTTACCGAAGCTTTTGCTCGGCATTCTATCTATTCTATGGGCGATTTATATTCTTTTATGATCAGTTCAAGGTTGCTACTGAGAGTAAAGATATAACTATGATGAAGACTTCTTTAGGTTTAGTCCAAATGTGTACTCTACCTCAAGGAGCTACAAACTCGGTAGCACATATGATGAATGCCATGAATATGGTTCTTCATGATTTTATTCCTAATGTGACTATTGTATTTATAGATGATATTCTGATTAAAAGCTGTGAAGAAAAGGGAAAAGATGAAACATTAGATTCTTTACGATGTAGGAAGTTTGTATCTAATCATATTTCAGATTACAAGAAAATACTTAAAAGATTTGAAGAAGTAGGATTAGCATTTTCCATAGAAAAATCAGTATTTGGTGTTAATGAAGTTCTTATTGTAGGACATTTATATGGATACTATGGTCGTAGGTCATATCCACCAAAAGTAGATACTATAAATAAAATATCTGAAACTTGTAGGAATATTAGTGAGGTAAGATGTTTCTTAGGAGTATATATTTTTTATGCTATTTGAATACTGCATTATGCCCATGTAGCTAATCCCTTGTATGATCTACTTAGGAAAAATAGGAAATTTAAATGGACTGAAACTTATACTAAAGCAATGAAGAAATTAAAAAGTTTACTTTCTAGTGCACTTGTTTTAGAACATGTAAATTACTCAAATAATAAACCGATTATCTTAACTGTAGATACAAGTCCCATAGGTATAGGATGGGTAATTACATAAGATTATAATGAGGAAAATAGATACGCTATTAGATTTGGGATAAAAATTTCATATGAAACTCAAAAATATTATCCTTAAATAAAATGCAAATTATGGGGATTAGCTGCTGCATTAAAAGCTGACAAGGAATATTTTATAAGAGCTAGTAGTAATAGAAACATATTGTTTACCATTAATAGGAATGATTACTAATTGATCTTCTCCAAACATAGCAATGTTAAGGTGGATATCTTAAATTAACTTTATTAATCCTGTTTTAAATCATATTTCTGGGAAAACTAAGTCCGTAGCAGATATGGTTTCTAGGGCTAAGTTTGAAAATGATGACATGACTAAAACTAAATCAAATGTGATTAATTATATTTTTTATGTTTATATATATGAACACTTTAGTGAAAAAGAATATGAGGGAATTTGGTATGATATAGGATATTATCTTAGCACTTTAAAACAATTACCTGTTTGGTCAGCTAATAGGTTTAGAGATATTAAGAAACGTGCATTTAATTTTTTTCTAAAGGATGGTTTTATTTAGCGTCATGCAAAAGGGAAGATTAAATTTCCGCAATGAGTTTTAGGAAATAAAAACCTTCTAAATAGAGTTATGAAAGATATGCATGAAATCCTTTGGGCAGGGCATCAGAAGGCAATCTCTAAGGTCTGCAATGGTGATACAAAGCAGGGGCCACATATACTAGGTCTACAGGATTTAAGCCTGCATAACTAATGTACTATCAAAAGCCAATTTTTCCTATCCATACCTAGATTATTTCATGGACAACTCTTCTGTGGAATAATGAGATGACTCATGAAGATCTGATTTTTGTTAGGATTATGCAGTTAGATCTAGGAAATAAAATGATTGAAGAAGCTGTACAAAAAGTTAGAGAATCACGACTTAAAAATAAAATTTACTCTGATAAAAAACATAGACATAGGCCTCATACTATAGAAGTAGATAATTGGGTATTAGTTTATGATAGTACTTTCGATACACAGTATGACGCTAGGAAGAAGTTAATTAAAAGATGGTTTTATCTGTATGTAGTAGTAACTGTTTTTGATAATGATACGTTTAAAGTTAGGGAATTTTATGGTTCTTTGTTGCGAAATTTGATTGCAAGGAAAAGGATTAAACTCTTCAGGAAACAAAATAATGAAGATTATGAGATTGATGAAGTTGCTGATGAAGATTAAAGATCTATTTTAAATCAGGTGAAAAATTTCTAATTAAATATTTTTTTGGTTTTTTGTGTATATGCAGTGCATTACTGAATGAGTTAAAAAGATATGTTCAAATGTAAAACAAAAATCAAGTAGAATTTAAGTTGTTAAATATCTAATATATTTTATGATTCATGCATGAAAAACTTGTATTTATATGAATTAAATTAGATAGTTAAGTAGAAACTTTTGGAATTACAAGCTTGTGGAAGAAATGGTAGGCTTATTATGAGTACATATTTATGCTGGAAAACTTTAACCATTAGTAAGTGGGGTTTTTGTATCTTACTATTTATTCCTTATGAGATCTGAAAATGAATTAAAAGATAAAAATTCATACTCAATTTAGCCTATATGTATGTGTTTGTAGTTAGTGCGCTATGATGGGCTAGTAGGTGGATGGAATAATCTTGGTCAGGTGATCAAGGCCACGAGCTGACACTAGTTTCATCATAGGCCTAATTTTTATGTTGTCATGTGCGTGCATGGGTTGGTAGGCAAGTACACTCACTCTGGTCAGGTGAACAAAGCCATGAGCCGACGTTGATTTCATGTAGGGCTGACGTAGTTTTGTCGTCTGCTATGTTGGGTTGGTACACAAGTGGGTTAAACTTCACCGGGTGGACAAGTCCAGGAGTCACACCCAATTTTGGCATAGGCCCATTTGTTTAAAATAAATAAATAAAGAGCTGAGTCGGGATGAAGTAATAAAACAAGAATAAAAAAGAAATGAAAAATGAAAAAGAAATGAATGGACAGTCAAACCATAGGAAATAAAAGAAGGAATCAAATAATTCTATTAACTGATGAGAAGTTTTGGTATATGCTGCTATTGAGGATAAGTTACTTAATCCAAGCAAGTTACATGAACAGAAGGACTATGAAACTTATGATTGATTCCTATAAATGCTTGTTTAAATGTGGATTCAGAGATATAACATGATATTTATATGACTTATATATACTTTTTTTTTAGGAGATTTGTACTAATCTTTTTAATTGCACAAAGATGTATGAATGCATGATAAAATAAGACTTTGAAAATTTAAAATTTATTTACAAAGAATTTGATATGTTCCACTTGAATTTGCAGGTTGGCCCATAGGGACGATGTGCAGGTTTAATGGAAGCGGATGTCGGAAGGATTTTATCCCTCCTAAAATATTATTAAAAAATTAAAGATTAATTGATCAAATTAAGTTTTAATAATTTATGAAATTTTAACTTAAGTTTGATCTTAAAATTTTGCAGGACATGAAGTTTTGATAATTTGGGTTTCAGTGCAAAGATGAAAAGTATTTAGAAAGAGTTTTCAAATGTAGTTGTGGATATTTCATGAAAAATGAAGGATCAAATAAGGGTTTAATTAAGGTTTGAATGTAAATTAAAGGTTATTCAAGGATCCAATATAGATTTTGTATATAATTTATAGGGTAAAAGTATAGTTTAAAGGATAATTAAGGGTTTAGATAAGAATTAAAAAGAAAACTAAAAGATTTTGATAGGGTAGAAGCTTAGTTTATGGGTAACTTAAGGGTTTGGATGAGATTTAAAACTAAAATAAAAGGTTTTGAATGATTAAAAACATGATTTAAGGATAGTTTAAGATAAATCTATGGTGAAGGTGTTAATTAAGTAAGGTTTTGTTCTCTGAAGGAGTTAATGTATAGGGCAAGAGATGTTAAACTAAAACCTTAATAAATATTTTAAATATAAATGAGTTAAATAAAATATTAAATCTGTTAATGAATTATTGAAATTATTTAAATAATATTAAAGTTATTGAAAATATATTAAAAATTAATTAAATAATTGAAAGAATGTATTTAATTAATTCTAAAGGATGATAAAAGTGTGAAAATAAAAAAGGTCAAGTGAATATTTATTTTATAAGTGGATTTGTATCTTTTGGTAAATGGAAAAGAAGAAAATCCCACGCATTTTTTTAGTTGAGTTGTGCTTGAGTGAATTTGGAGTAAATGTGGGCTGCATGAATGAGTTAACTTAGGAAATTGTGGGCTATGGTGGGCTACTCAAATGTATAAAAGGAGGGGAGTCATATCCAGGAGCTTATGTTATTTTCCAGGTACTTTATTTTACTCTAAGCTTTAGGCCTTGATTGACTATGCACATATTTCCATGCTGTTCTTTCTTGCAGAAGGAGATAGAATGCCCATCTCTCTTACTTTTAACAGCTCATTGAATGCAAAGCAAATTTTTTTTCCTTTTCCATGCTACAGTTGACGCAAAGAGAGAGAGTGAAGAAGACTTTTTCCTTTCTTTCTTCTTTCTTCTTTCTTTCCTTTTTTCTTTCTTTTTCTCCCTCTTTTCTTTCCTTTCTTTTCTTTTTCTCTTCTCCCTCCCTCTACTGTTTCCGACGGCATAGAGGACTACGCGTAACACAAAGAGAGAGAGAGAGAGAGAGAGAGAGAGAGAGAGAGAGAGAGAGAGAGAGAGAGCGAGAGCGAGAGATAGAGAGAGAGACAGAGAGAGAGAGAGAGAGAGAGAGAGAGAGATTTTTTATTTCTTTCACTTTTCTTTTCTTTTTTATTTTTATTTTATTTTTTTTAATTTTACTTTCACTTTATTTATGTAACGTATATGTGTAAAGATTAGTTATTATATATGTTTGATATGTATGGTATATATGTGATATGTGTATGTGTGAAATATATGATTAGTGTGTTTATGTATTTTATATGTATGTTTAGTGTGTGTGTTTGATGATTGATGATATGAAGTGTATGGGATGTGTATGTCTAGTGCAAGTGACTAGTATATGTTTATTAAGTATGTTTGACATATGTGTGTGTTTTTAACTAATGGTTTTTCCAATAAGGTTCATGTTTGAATGCAGTGAAAAGATAAATATTGGATATACTAGTTAGGTTTATAAATATATGGTTAAGTTGATTATATAAGCAAATGTTGATATGCATGCCTAAAAATGTTTTATGTTTTCTAGGATAGCAGAAGAAGGGATTAGAAGTAGCCATGTTTCCTCATCTTTCCCAATGATTTTTCCCCGATCTTATATTCCATTCTTACCTTTCCTAACTCCTTTAATTAAGCTTCATTCTATTAATCCATATTCTCCATTCTCAATCATTAGGATTCACTTAGCTTTTGATCTTATCCCATCTGATCATATCTATTCGTTTACCTTATCCTATCCATTAGCCTATCTTTTGCAACCCATACTTGTTAGCTTAGACATGATAGAAGGTTATTTATTATGATACTAAGTGTATGTTAAATGCATCGGTCTTAAATATTCATTAGCATGTATGCATGTTAGGTATGTATGCATGTATGCATATAATGCATGTTAGTGAATGCATGCATGTATGCATATAATGCATGTTAGTGAATGTATGCATAAATAGTGAATGTGTATGCATGTGAAGTTAGTGTATGCATGTGTAAGTATGATGCATTTATGCATGTGTATGCATGAGAAGTTTTATGCATGTGTGCATGTGAATGTATGAGATGTGTTTGCTTGTATGCATGTGTATGCATGAGAAGTGTTATGCATGTGTATGCATGTGAAGTTAGTGTATGCATGTGAAGTGTTATGCATGTGTATGCATGAGAAGTTTTATGCATGTGTGCATGTGAATGTATGAGATGTGTTTGCTTCTATGCATGTGTATGCATGAGAAGTGTTATGCATGTGTATGCATGTGAAGTTAGTGTATGCATGTGAAGTTTTATGCATGTGTATGCATGTGAAATGTGAACTAAGATGTATGCATATGTATGCATGTGAAGTTTTATGCATGTGTGCATGTGAATGTATGAGATATGTATGCTTGTATGCTTGTGTATGCATGTGAAGTGTTATGTATGTGTATGCATGTGAAATGTGAACTAAGATGTATGCATATGTATGCATGTGAAGTTTTATGCATGTGTGCATGTGAATGTATGAGATGTGTTTGCTTGTATGCATGTGTATGTAAGCAAGTGTGCATGTGCATATTAAAGTTAGTGCATATGCATATAAGTTGTATGCATGTGAAGTGCATGTGTGCATGTGAAATGAATGTATGCAAATGAGTTTAATGCATGCATGCATGTATATGTGAGTAACATGTGCATGTATGCTAGAGGTATATGCGTGCTTGTATATGTGAGTAGCTTGTGTATGTATGTTAGAGGTATATGCATGCATGAGTGAAAAATGCATGAGTACATGAGTATGTGTGCATGAGAAGTGTATGCATGTGCATATATGTATATGAATGTATGCATGTGTGAAGTATGTGAGTGTGTACATATATACACATAAAAGGGTTAATTAACATGAGTTAGCATAAGTCTAGAATATGTTAAGATTTGAAGATTAGATTTATAAATGAGTGTTTTTTATATTCATAAAAGCATATTTATGTTTTTGTTTTATGTTATTTTGCAGATCATTTGAAGATGATTTCGATGAACAAAAGTTTTGACGAAAATTATGAAGTTGGGATTTTGTTGCTTGTTTTTGTTTCTTAGCCTATGTATAGGAGAAACTTTTGTTTCTATCATTTATAAAACATAGTTTAAAAAATATTAATCCATTTATTTGCATTTATATTTACCTGTCTAACAAAGCATCTACAAGGAGTACTTCTATTGAACGTGATTTACTTTCTTCTTTATTAGAAATACTTTTTCCTATTCCACTAGAGGTTAGTATTTCAAAAAATACAATAAATAGTACAATTAATGAAGAATTAATTAAGGATTGTGTCGTAGAGGAAACTTTGTACTCGCTAGATTGTAATCATCGATTGTCTAGAGTGTTATCTTTGACTTCAATTGTTTTAATCCACCCTGAAAATAGTGAAATTTTGTTTCCTCCACTCATAGATAGAAATACCGATTGTTCCAAATTAGATTCAAATGAAACTAAAATTGTTAAAGATACAGTAACTAGCGAAGAGCTGATCCTTCCACCTTATAAAGAAGCGATTAATAGGTATAGAAACACACTTCCATATGGTCCTTAGTCTAAATACGTGCCTTGCCATAGACACCCCGCGTGCACCATTAGCAAGATGGTGGACTTGATCAACCAACCGTCATGAATTGTTCCCACATGGGGTACCTCTCAAGTAGCAAAAGATGTGCTTAACCACCTTCCAATGCTTGACTCCTGGGCAATGCATCAACCTGCTCATCTGTGAGATAGCGAACTTAATATTTGACCGAGTAATGCATAACTAAATCAAGCATCCAACAACTTTTTGATAGAGAATAACACCAAATGCATCTCCACCATCATAAAGACTCAGTCATAAACCTGTTTCCATATGTTGATATATTTAGGTAGTGATGTGTGTGAACACTCTAGGACCGTCGAGGCACATTTCTCCCTCTTTAGGAGGTTTTCTTCCCCCAGCTTGTATATATGCCTATTGCCCTAATGGGCTACTTATCTTTGTACATTCTCTAGTAATACATTCAGTATTGTGTGTTGTGCTCCAAGCTTCTTCTTCTTCCTTGTGCTATTCGCGTGCTTCCGCAGACATCCATCTCCAACAATTGGTATCAGAGCAAGTCGTCGCTTCATCTAGGGCACCATCGACACTCCTCCGTTTGCAGTTCAAAATCACACCAATTTTGGTGAGCATCCTCAGCGTGTTTTCGAGATCAAAATAGCTTCTCTATGTCATGCCGAAATCACGATCTGAGCTCGTTTCAGCCTCCGAATGCACTTTTGTAGTGCTTGTGCAGGCTATTTGGTCTTTTTGTGCCAAAGGTATATATCAGTTTTTGTTTGCTAGTATAAGCGTCTCAAAGTCTGCTACAAGTCTAGCAGAATTTATCTCGGTAGTTGTGTTCAACTTTTTGAGATACAGTCAATTTTCTACATCAAGGTATTTTAGTCACTCACCATGGCTGAAAGCAATGATGTATTTCGTATGTTGGCTGTTAAGGATAACTTGGATGGTACTAACTACCCGTTATGGGCTTATATGATGCGACATGTGTTGGTTGAAAAAGGACTGTGGAACATTGTGCAGGGTGTCGTAAAACGTCCTATCACACCTACAACTGTTACAACTACAGGTACTGAAGCTGATGCAAAAGGTGTCGAAGATGATGATATTCTGCATATTCATGTTTATGCTGCAGTTTCTGCTACACCTATTGTAGAGCAGATTTGTTGGGATGGCAGAGAGACCCAAGCACATGCATTGATAGCTTTGTATATTAAAGATGCCATTATTCCTCACATTCGCTCTTGCAGAATAGCTAAGGATGCTTGGGATACACTTACCACATTGTACCAAGGTAGGGATGAGGCTCGTGTTGCTTACCTCTGAAAACAGTCGGAGAGTGAGCACATGAATGAAGGTGATTCTATGGACAATTTCCTAACAAAGATCAAAGACTTGAAGGAACAATTGATTTCTGTTCATGAGGTTATACCAGATAGCTCACTTGTGTAGACCATTTTGAATGGTCTTCCTAATTCATATCAGAGTTTTGCTTCTACTCTTTGGTTGATGATGAAAGGCAATCCAAATGCCTTATCATTTGAGGAGTTAGTCTCTATTCTTTTGCAAGAAGATGAGCCGAGGCAGAACAGATCCATTATGCGAGTTGCAGATCAAGCTTTCCTGGCTTGTCAGAAGGGCAAAAGAAAATGGGACTCTTCAAGTAGTAAGCAGAAATCTACTAATTCTGCATATTTGAAGAAGGAAGATAAAGATGAGAAGAAATCAGAAAAGCAGAAATTGTTTTGTAATTACTATAAAGGGAGTGATCATATCATAAAGAGCTATCCAAAACTGGCTGCTAAAGAGGCAAAGAAGAAAGAGGCTGGAATGGTTGTTACAGAGGCCTCTACACCAAAAACAGAGTCTGCTAATCTTTTGCAGGAAGAAGAATGGGCGTTTACTACTGTCTGCACTTTTGACCGATCTTCTCATGATCAGTGCATGTCTGTAGTAGACTCAGATGTTTGGTATTTTGACAGTGGGGCGACCAAACATATTACCTCGCAGCGTAGTTTCTTCTCTTCACTCGAGCCTGCCCCTATGAGGAATATTGTTACATGCACCAACAACTCCTTTTATCCTATTATGGGAGTTGGTAAGATCATTTTTGCAAGAGAACAAGGATTACGACCACCACATGCTAGAGAGATGACTCTCCTCCCAACCAAATGCCTCTATATATAGCTCTCTCCAGGGGACTGCCTTCTTGGGCAGGTGGATACTAATCATCCAAGTGTCAGCCATGTAACTACATGTGCGCCAAGTATCCAGTGGATGCTTCTAGAAGGTTCTAGAGCTCTTTGGGCAAAATACTCTTCCCATGTACCTCATGGGGATTGAACCCAAGACCTCGTCCTTCACATCCTTGAGACTTAACCACTAAGCTAAGTGGATCACTTGTTCACAAGAGCACAAGACCTCCTAGTAAGTCTAAACTCGAGATCTTTGGTTATACATACGGATGACCAAACGGTATCCGATTTCAGATCTGTCTGAACCGGCCAGATCCTTGGATCATAGACTTACTTTATTACATTCTTCTCCCCTTGGAAAAGATTTTCGTCCTCGAAAATAGAGCTATATACATAACTGTAGGCAACCCCCGAGCCTCATGTTCTAAAACTGGAAGAACATGGTCATGTTCTAGAACTGGAAGAACATGTCTCATCTCTGTGGTGGCATCCCTGCCCAAATGATTCAAAAGACTATCTGGGTTTGCACTTTGATGAACGGGACAAAGTACAAACTAGTGAAGAATAATAAGGGTGGATCTAATGACATCCCTGGCTAATTCACAGTTTCTGGATGTGCGATCTAGGCACAAACATGTGAACTAGGTGGATTCAAATTACTAGTCCATTTCTAGGCATAACTGGTGCATGGGCTTAGTAATGAAGGTGGGATTCTTATCCCTCGCAAGACTTTGAGAATTCTTGATTCACTTGAATTTGTTTTGGAAAACTTGAAGTTTGGTTGTCCCATACATCTAACTTTAGATGTCTGTACAATGGTTTACTTTTATCTAACAGTTAATTGATTTTTTCACCCGACTAGAGGACTACTTTGTCCCAATGAGTTTGAAAAAATCCTATGTAAACTGTAGGAGAAAGTTTACCATTTCGGTGGAATCAACCATACTAACTTCACCAATTCAAATTCAAAATGAAAATTGTCCAACTTAGGACACTTTTCTCAAAGACTTTTAACTGAAAGTTCTTGGGAATTGTCAATCCAATGAGCAATTCCTAACTTCTTTATTCTAGAGTATACTGGACTCTAGGAAATTATTTATGCTATAACTTGAAGCAAAATCAAATGAATAAGTCTACTTAGACTTATTATCTTTTGAAGATTGAAAAGGTTCTTGTACATAACATCTATCTAGGATGTTCAAGTTAGTTATCTAATTCTAACCGGCTATCCCTGGTCTTTTGCAAAAGGAATCAGATACCATATCTGAGTCAATTCCAAAAGATTTGGAAAGCGGAAAGAGATAACTAAGACTTTGTACAACCAATTCAAACTTCGCACATACATAAATTTGTTATGAGTCAAAGACTAGATGACTCAGGACTTCAACTTTTCAAAGATCAATTTCAACAAGGTATTGAAGCATTGTCTTTTATCTTTAAGAGAAATAAGCTGGATTCTCAAAAAGATTCAAAAGAAAATCAAAAAACATCCAACCACAAGATACTAGTGTGGTAACCAACATCAGTGTGTCGACCCACTTAGGTTATGCTGATGAGTTTTGTATTCAAATAATGCTTCACTTGAGACTAAGTTCAGGTCACATTCAATCTTTTTGACTCCTAATCGTGAATGCAATTCTTGTGCATTTCTTTGAGTCTAAAAGAGTGAATTTTATCAAGTTACACTAGGAACTTGATGCTTGACTTAGTCAATTAAATCTTTAGTTGAAAAGATCAACTCAAAATCAAAGTCCAACTTCTTTCAGAAATTTATCAAATATTTCTGATCAATAACACGTAAGCTTGAAGTGTTCTTAGAAGATCTTGGAAGTTACTTACTTCATATCTTCAGTTTCCTTGATCTTGAAGTTACCTAGAAGTATCGTAAGATACTACTTTCATCCTTTACGAATTAAACTTTTCTTGAAGTCTTAATTCCCTTGAGGATGAAACCTAACTTCAAAATCCAAACTAGGACTAAAAGATAATCATCATCCCACGGTCCGATGTCCCTTTCCATCTTTCCTACATCAATCTGAGTATAAAATCTGGTGTCCCATACCACCCTATTTTATATTCACATTAATGTGTGGGTGATTCTTATCCTAAAGTCTAAACATCTCTTGATAGAGTACCTTATTTCTTCAATTCCTTTACAAGAATTGGAAGTTTCAGGCTTTACCTCTAACTAGATTTTCCTAGGTTTTGATTCTTTCGCATGATCACCTCAGAATCATGTGCTTTGCCTTGGAAACTTGAAAACCTCTTGACAGAATATCAATTCTTCTTTACTGGGGCTTTCAAATGAAAACCAATCAGAATTCCAAGTACTTGAATTTTCTTGAATTCAAGTTCAATTGGTTTACCCTTGACCAATTTTGTAGCGACAAGAGCTTTTGACTTCTTGTCTTTAGATTCCTTTCTTTACTGTTGCTTTAGGTACCTACCCCGGGGACTTTATTTAGGAATCTCTTTACTGCTTAAGTCTTAAGCATCCGCTCATGCTTTCTGGATTTGTACCAAAATCCCTTTAAGGATAGGTAAACACTTATGTTTTACCTTCCACAGACTTAATTACCATTTTCACGGTTGCAGACTACATTCTTGGAATTTCTTTACTCTGTTCAGACTTGGAACAACTTACTCTTTTTCACAGTTTTCCATCGAATAAATGGAACTTGAGTGAATAATTCCCAAAAGGAATTTTATTGCCAATACTTGGGCAATCTACAAAGTAGTTCGAATCGCACATTACTTGGACAATCATGGCCAAGATTGATCAAGTCTGGTTGATCTTGCGATAAAAATAAAGACTTATAGTCTTTATTTTTTAAGATCTCTTAAACTATCTTTAAGCTTCTTTGCTTACCTGCAGGATTTTTAGAGATCTTTCTCAAGTCCAAGCATACACTTATGCCTCTCAGATTCCAAAGCTAAGAATCTTTGATATACCTTTAGGTTATATCACAAATAGGACTTGAAATACCACTTCTAGTGGTTTGGGATGTCTAGGGAACTACTTATTGATTAAAGAGTATGAAGAATTTCATTCTCAATACTTGAAAGAATGCCATTTCTTCAAGGACTTGAGATTCATTCTAGGGAATCAAATAACTTGAGCAAATGATTCATTTTGGAATCTTTTGCAAAAAGAACATTTAAAAGAAATTCTTTCAAATGATATCCAAAAATTTACTGATTCAATTGTATTTATTTCTTGAGTATCAAACTAGAGACGAAATATCACATTTGCCAGTTTGAAAGTTTAAGTTGACTTTCATTTATGTGATATCGACTTCTATTCTTGAGTTTGATACAAAACTCATTATTATTGGTCAATCTTCAGATGTTACTAGAGTCCTTTAAACATATTTCACCAATCAAAATTATGTTTAAAGTCCAAGCATCTATTGATGATTGATCCAATAGTAATGTTACTGTGAACACAACTTTGAACTTTATAACTTGTTTAGGAGAAGTTCATGGATTCAAGATCCATTTCTTGGAACTTTCTACTCCTAAATAAAAAGTTCACACTTGCTTCAAGTCTTTAGGAACTTATATTATTTCCTAAAGATTGCTTAGCTAGTTGCATCATTTACCAGAGATGCAATTATAGAACCTAACATCCTTTTATGGATATCAAGGATCAATTGATGTTGAGGTTTAACCTTTGATTTCCATCATCCCTTGATGAAATCAAATGAAAATTTATAAAAGATTGGTACCTTTATATCTTGGCAAAACATTTATATCCTAAAGAGGTTTTGCCTGCATCATTCCTTGGACCTATCATATAATATGAATTTATGTGTATTTTGGGAAGAGTTCATGAATCAATTAAGATCCTCTACTTGGAACATCTACCTATATATCTTAAACATGGTAGGAGAATGATCTCACATGAAATAGAAGGCTTGACTATTTCATATCTCAATTCCAAAAAGTTACTTACCGAGGTTTCATCATGAGATACAAATCTTGAAACCACAAGAAACTTCTTTAAAACTTTCGAAATCTTCTAAATAGAAGAGTGCTCATGGAACTTTGGAAATATAGTTGACGTTCTCATCCAACCTTGGGATGCTTGAGAAGTTACATAAAATATATAACTAATCAACTAAAGCTTTATTCGCATGACTTTCTAAGTACATCCAGGACTTAGAGTCATCATACATCACAAAAGAGTTTGCAAGTAATTAAATTTTCTTGGTCATCAAGAAAATTTATTACTTTTCTCTTAGTGCTTACTTATACCTAGCAAGACATCTAACATACTTAATTGTCATTAAGTATTTATCTTTGATAGTAGAATATCGACTTGGGAAGAAATCGACTAATTACTTGAGTTGCAAACTAGAACTAGTATGTCTTTGCAACTAACTAGTCCTTGGTCTTCCCTAATGTCAAACTGCGAGCTTTATAAAGTAAGCTAAATACTAAGAGAGTACATTCTCATATCTACTTGCAAACAACATTCCATTCTTCCATGCAAATGCATGTATCTACATGCAAAAGCATATGCTCACATGCATATGCATGCATGTTCTTTGCATGCCCAAAAAATAATACAACAATCATGCATGAGCTTGATGCACGATTTTTTCCTTGTACTAAGAATGTATATCATGCAATCATGATGCATGTATATCCTTTCCTTTGTCCTAATGCACTATGATATAAAAACATACCCTTGAAGTGCAATAGAAAACTTACTCAATGGAAAGGAAATATGTATTTAAACTACCAAAATACATTCTTTGATGCACAAGGATCTTTTGAAATCAAATCTTTCCTTAATGCAAACTAATGCTTGAAATAAGAAATTGATTGTTTTCATTATCCTAATCTAGACTTAATCGATTGAAATCTTAGCTATTTCAATGTGCATCTAGGATTAAGTGTAGAATAATGAAAACAAGATAAATCAAGCATTAAGATCAAGCAGAAATTGGAAAATACTTAGCTTTGATCAAAGCTTCGTCCATCCCTTGATCCTTTGGAAGAGTGATTCATCCTCTTGATCCTTGCGAGGAGCTATTCACCATTCTTGAAGCTTCCTCATCAAGAAATAATCTTGGATGACTTGGTCCGTCGTGGTCGACTAACTTGGGCCTCCGGATCTTCACTCCACAGCTTCAAATGCTTTGCTCAATCTTTGATTCTTCTGGGATGGATGAGAGGACTTGGCTCCTTGAAAAGATGAGAGTTGGGCTTGCACTTCAGCTCTGTTTACTGCTTCAGTAGAGTTTGTTCTCTCTGTATTAGAGAACAAGCAAATCGGGCTGGGCGCGTGGCTACGTGAGCCTTCTCCCAAAGAACCCGTCTGAGTTCGATCCCTGGCAGAGGCAGCGGGCAAAGAAAGCTATTTTTTTTATTTTGTTCCTTTCTGAGATCTTCTGCAGCGCTCGGGTACAACAGAAGATGAATGAGATGGTTGTAGCGTGAATGCCCGTTGACGTGATGGATAGGCGATTGCCCTCTAGTTGAGGGGGAGGGGGTTCGAATCCCCTCTGTTTCACCAGAGAATATCACCTTTTAGATCTATAAATTTAGATCTACTTCAGCGCCGGCTCTGATCAATTTGCTCTGCTGCGTATATAATGCCACGCGCTCGATGTGCTCTTGTGGTTAGAGCAACACGCTGAAAACGAAGGGGCGGGAGTTCGAATCCCGTCGGCAGCACTCAGTACTTATTTCTCCTTTTAAGCTCCTTATTGTAGTCTTCAACAGCGCGGGTCATGAATAAAATCAGCTACTCTCGAAGAAATTCGCGAACGCCTGCTAGGCCGTATGGATAGAGCAGCGTCCTCTGAACGGGGTGACGAGGGTTCGAATCCTGTCGCCCACAGCAGAGATGTCCTTAGCCTTTTGCTATGCTTTTCCTAAGCTAAGGCAGCACACGACCAATTCTGCACTCTTCTCAAGGCGGCCGCGAGCAACCTTCTTCGTCCTAGAAGATCTTATGCACACGCAAGATGAAAAGAGCAAATTGATGAAGGTGAGAGCTATCGAGATGGCTCTGATACCAATGCAAGAGAACAAGGATTACGACCACCACATGCTAGAGAGATGACTCTCCTCCCAACCAAATGCCTCTATATATAGCTCTCTCCAGGGGACTGCCTTCTTGGGCAGGTGGATACTAATCATCCAAGTGTCAGCCATGTAACTACATGTGCGCCAAGTGTCCAGTGGATGCTTCTAGAAGGTTCTAGAGCTCTTTGGGCAAAATACTCTTCCCATGTACCTCATGGGGATTGAACCCAAGACCTCGTCCTTCACATCCTTGAGACTTAACCACTAAGCTAAGTGGATCACTTGTTCACAAGAGCACAAGACCTCCTAGTAAGTCTAAACTCGAGATCTTTGGTTATACATACGGATGACCAAACGGTATCCGATTTCAGATCTGTCTGAACCGGCCAGATCCTTGGATCATAGACTTACTTTATTACAATTTTGACTACTACTGATGGTAGTTCTTCACTTTGTCAGATGCTCTATTTGTGCGAGGGATCAAGAAGAACCTGTTCTCGATTTCTGCATTAGCCAAGATTGGCTTGGTTGTGAAATTTGTTGATGATAGGTGTACAATTCATGATCCGTCAAATGGCGATGTGATTATTGCTTCTGGCATTTTATGTTGTGCATTGTATAAGCTCATAGACTATGAAAGATCTGTAAATGATTTGGCATGTGCAGTAAATGATTCTCAGGCTATGTCAGATGCAAAGCTTTGGCATGCACGCTTTGGTCATCTGAGTTTTCCTATTTTGCTATGCCTCCAAAAATCTGAAATGGTGTCCTCTTTGCCCAAACTTGAGGCACTTGGAAAACATGTTTGTGAAGGCTCTATTTTGGGCAAAATGCAGCGTTCATCCTTTCCAAATGATGGTTCAGTTTGGTCTACTCAGAAATTGCAGCTTGTACATAGTGATGTTTGTGGTCCTATGCAGACACCTTCTTTTGGGAATTATCTTAACTTCGTGACTTTTATCGATGATTTCTCCAGGCATGCATGGGTATATCCATTAAAGGAAAAGTCCGAAGTTTTCATGTGCTTCAAACAGTTTTTGGTTTTGGCTGAAAATCTATCAGCATGTAAAATGGGCACCCTCCGTTCTCATGGAGGGGGGAATATACGTCTTTTGATTTTAATGCATTTTTGGCTGAGCATGGGATAAAACACCACTGTATAGTGCTGTATACACCTCAACAGAATGGAGTTGCTAAACGAAAGAACAAGTCACTCATGGAGATGGAGAGATGTATGGTCAAGAGTCAGGCTTTACCACATAGTTTCTGGCTTGAGGCTGTCATGTGTGCAGCATATGTATTGAACAGATGTCCCACTAAAGCACTGTAGTCTATCACTCCATATGAGGCTTGGCATGACCGCAAGCCATCTGTTGCTCATCTGCGTGTTTTTGGTTGTTTGGCATATGCATTAATGCCTAAACAACATCGCAGAAAATTGGATGATAAAGTAGTAAAATGTATTTTTGTCGGGTATAGTTCTGAAATTAAAGGCTATCGTCTGTATCATCCATAGACTAAACGCATTTTGGTTAGCCAAGATGTTGTTTTTGTGGAAGATGCTATTCAGCCATTGCTTTCATGTACTAAGGAGACATCTATTAGCTCCAAAGACATGCATGATACTTTGCTGCCTCTTTTTACAGGTGGACAGTCTAGTGCTAGTCCTAATGAGGCAACTTCTCAGCCTTTGCAAGTTTCATGTGATGATGTAGATAATTCCATTTCTGATGCAGATGTACATGATGCACTTATTGATGAGAGAGCTGATATTGAGCAGGCAAGAACAATGCCAGAATGGTTGGTGCAGACCTTGCGTGAGAGCAAATTAGATGCACCTCTGTCCTATCGTACTCGTTCAGGCTTGTTGGGAAAGATGGATGGACACTTCAGAAGATTGAGTAATGGCCTATGTACTCTGGAAATGATGTGTGTAATGATTGAACCAAAAAGATAACTTTGAAACTCACAATCTCAAGAAAACCTTCTATTTATGTCTTGATAAATGCTAGATCTTTTGCTTAGTATGACCAGCAAAGAAGGAATTGAAAAAATTCGTTTTAGGGGGATCTACTTAGCTTAGCAACCTAAGGATTCCAAGTGGAATGATGTAAAAAGACTAACTATGCTCAGAGAAATCACTTTAGCAAATTAAACTTTACCCCTGATTTTTTAGGACTGTAGCAGTCAATGACTAGTGATCACTTTGACAAATTTTTCTCTGAAATGGCTAAATAGAATCTCTGCAAACTTTGACAGCATGTAGACAACTTGGAGCTGAATCGAAAAAGCTTTGAATCTTTGAATTTTGTGGAGAAATGACTGAGATATGCACTCCACAAGTTGATAGACTTTCAAGTAGTATGAAAGAGAACTCAGAAATGACTAATAAAGACATATGTATTAATGAACACTTGTATACAAATCCATTGGCATGAAGTTCATTGCATAATGGTATAGATGGTGTGGGCTAGAGTGTAGGCCTCACACACACTCAGAATTGACAGTAATGAGCTCGGGATAATGAGTCCTTTTTTCGTGACTTTTCCATGATCACTTTTATAGTAATTGGGTAGAAATTTGAATTCAAATTCAAACTTTTGGCTCCCTATGATCAAGCTCCTATATCCTAGGAGATATTCCTTCAATCAAAATCTAACTTTTTCCACGAATCCTTCTGGTAGGTGTTTACAAAGATTCCAAGTCAATTTGACTTTTACAAAGAGATAAAGTGGTAATTAACCACTAGCACTAGTTCCTACGCTTCTCCATGTGTGCATGGAGTTTAATGTATCCATCATGCCAAATGTGTAGGCTTGTGAATTACACCAATAGCTCCCCCTCAAGCCAAACATTTTGGCCTCGTCTTCATCCTTCATTCTTCGTGTATATCCTACAATCCAATCATTGCTTTGAACCTGCTAAGTTTTGTTCCATCCAAAGCTTTAGTCAACAAATCTGCACACTGCATATTGGTTGATACATAGGTTAGTTGAATGTCTTTGTTTAGGAACTTCTCTCTAACATAATGGTAATGGACCTCTATATGTTTGTTCCTAGCATGGTAGATAGGATTAGCTGCAAGGTGAAGTGAGCTTGTATTATCTCCAAAGATTATTGGTGACCTAGTATACAAATCCAAGTCTGTATACAAAAGCTTGATCCATATGGCTTCTTGTGTGGAATTAGCCAGCCCTCTATACTCTACTTCTATGGAAGACAAAGCAACAGTAGGTTGCTTCTTTGAGGACCATGAAATTAGCTTATCACCTACAAATGAAATGTATCCTGAAGTGCTCCTCCTATCATCCTTGCATCCTGCCCACTCTGCATGTGAGTAAATTTTGATATCAATATGTAGAGTGTAGGGGAAATACAAACCATGATGTTGTGTACCCTTGAGATACTTCAAGATTCTCTTGGCATCTTTTAAGTGAGGTACCCTTGGCTTGTGCATAAACTGACTTAGCACACTAACTCCATATGCAATATCTATCCTTGTTAAGGTAGCATAGTTCAAGCTACCCACCATACTTTGATAACCTGTAATGTCATTAACTTCATCACCTTCATGGGCACTTAGTTTTAGGTTTACCTCCATTGGAGTACTTGCAAGTTTGGCATCCTCCAAATGAAACTTCTTCAACATATCATGTATGTACTTCTGAGTAATGCATATTCCTAAGTTAGTATAGACTAACTCACGTCCAAGAAAATACTTTAGTAGACCAAGATCATTGATCTTGAACTCCTTCATCACCTGGCTTTTTAATTTGTCTGATTCCATTAACATCATTAGTTGTAAGTATGATGTCATTAAGATAAACACAAAGGTATATTACCTTTGAATTACTTCTCTTGATGAATAGAGAAGTATTTGCCTTGCTCATGACAAAACCTTGGTCTTGGAGATATGTACTTAACCTGTAATTCCATGCCCTAGGTGCCTGCTTCAATCCATATAAAGCCTTTTTCAATTTGCAAACATATGTTACCTTCTTAGGGTCCTCATAGCCAGGTGGTTGTGACATATATACCTCCTCTAAAATCCATCCATTCAAGAAAGCATTCTTGACATCCAATTAGTATGTATTCCAATTTTTTGATGCAACCATACTTACCAACACTCTAATTGTTGGCATCTTGGCCATAGGAGAGAATGTCTCTTCATAGTCAATGCCTTGGGTTTGTGCAAAACCCTTGGCTACCAATCTGGCTTTATACCTGTTAATTGAGCCATCAGAATTTCTTTTGAGTTTATAGATCCATTCGGATCCTATTACCTTCATGGAGGCCTTCTTTGGTACTAGCTCCCATGTGTCACTTTCCTTGAGTGCTTCAACCTCCTCATCCGTAGCTTCTTTCCATTTTGTCTTGGTTATGGCTTCTTCATATGATCCTGGTTCCTCAATTGACAAATCTTTGGCAAGATAAACTGAGTGTTTAGTAGCAAGAGATGTATCATACCCATATCTGATAGGTTTTTTGCTCTCTCTTTGTGATCTTCTTATTGACTGATTTGAAGATTCAGGTATGTCTTCAAGCTTCTTCATTTTGACTTTGCCTTTGGACTTCCATGCTTTGAACTCTTCAAGGTTGATAATATCTTCATCATCTGAAGTTGAATTCTCATTCTGAGTAGGTTCTTCCTTAGCAAGGCTTGGAAAATCCTCTTCCAAGTCATACTAGGTAGTTTAAAATTCCTGCATTCATTCTCATACCAAGAATCATTTTCATCAAAGACAACATCTCTACTAACCATGAATCCCTTATTGGAAGGGTTATAAAACCTGTAACCTTTTTTATTTAGCTCATATCCAATAAAGATGCATATTTCAGCCTTTGGGTCTAGCTCACCTCTTATTTGAGAACGAATGTGTACATATGCTACACATCCAAATATCTTGCAATGGTCTAGTGAGGGTCTTTTACCATACCATGCTTCATAGGGTGTCATCCCATCAAGGGACTTAGATGGTAACCTTTTTATGAGGTAAGTGGCAGTAGAAACACTCTCTGCCCATAGGTAATTAGGTAACTTTTTTTCATTCAACATAGACCTAGCTGTTTCAACAATCAACATATTTCTTCTCTCAGCTACCCCATTTTGTTCAGGAGTGTACCTTGTGGTGGTTTCTCTTTTGATGCCTCTATCATGCAAGAGGTCTTCAAACTCATTGGAGAAGAACTCACCTCCTCCATCTGACCTTAGTCTCTTCAAGTTCTTTCCTGTCTAATTTTCAACTAGTGCAAGATATTTTTTAAAGCAATTAAACACCTCATCCTTGTGCTTGATGAAGTACAATACAGTCCACCTGCTATAATCATCAATAAAAGATACATAGTAACTTGATCCTGAGATTGAGGGGTCTTTGCTTGGTCCCCATACATCTGTATGGACAAGCTCTAGGTAGTCTTCGTGCATGTATCCTTTCCTTGAGAAGGGTAACCTGTGAGACTTCCCAAATTGACAAGCACTATATTTATATATCATATGTTTTTTGGAAACATTGGGTATTCCAATAACACATTGATCCCTGCATATCTGCTTCAAGATTCTTTCTCCTACATGCCCTAATCTTTTGTGCCAAATCTCAAGCTTTGAAAGTGTTTGATCTTTATAACTGTATAATGCAATGTTCTTTGTATCTTCTAGCTCAAAAGTAAAAAGTATACCTCATTTTTCTCCTTTAGCAATCCTCTTGAACCCATGCCTTGGATCCTCCAAAAATGCTCCAAATCGGCTGAATCTAACCTACAAACCTTTCTCCACAATCTGTCCAACACTCATCAAATTTTTGGTAATGGTTGCTTCATAAAGTACCCTACTCAAAAAGTTCTCATTTCCATCACAAATCTTAACATTTCCAACTTTAACTACTGAGTGCTTGGTGTCATCACCCGTTTGGACTTGATGCTTATCTTTTGGTTCCTCAAGATTAGAGAGTAGTGCTACATTGCCAGCCAAATGATTTTAGCATCCTGAGTCAATGTAAATAGGTGGTCATCATTAGTACCTGGTTTTGAAGTCATGTTCATGATCAGAAGAGAATCATCTTGCTCCTCTGTATAGTTGTTGTAGTCCTTTTTGGATTTGAATCCTCCTTGATCATTGCCATTGTAGTTGTTGTTGTAATTGTTGTTCTAGTTGTTGTTGTAGCCTTGGTGATGGTTAAATCTACCTCTTGACTGTGAGTATCCACCTCTTTGATATCCTCTTCCTCTTTGATTTTTGTAATTCTTGAAACACTCATCTGTAGTGTGATTTGATAAACCACAAATATTGCATGGTGAGGAGTTATAGGATCTCCCCCTACCTTGCTTACCTCCTCTGCCCCTTCCTCTTGATGATCTACCTCTACCTGCATAGTTTGCTTGGGAGGTAGAGCCTTCATCTTCCACCTTACTGTTCTTGCCTTTATCTTCAGACTTTTTATCAGTATATAGGGCAGAAGAGCTATTACCTTTGGATGTGTCTCCATTTTTGTTGAGCTTTGCTTCATGAGTGAACAATTATCCCATGAGAGTTGTAAGATCTAGAATTTGCATGTCCATGTAAAGGTCCATAGCAATGGTGAAGCTTTCCCATTTGTTATCAGCCTTGATCCCATTGATCACTTGCCTCACAATCTGTTCTTCTTCAATCTCTTCTCCTATGCTTGCTAACTGATCTGCTACATCTTTAATCTTGGTCACAAACTTTGAGACAGCTTGCTTAGGTTGCTTCCTTAATATGGTGAATTCAATCCACAACTAATTTTTTCTAGCTCTTGTGTTGGAGGAAAAATAAGATGACAAGGTTTCCCAAGTCTCTTGTGATGTCTTACAATTGCTAATGTGTGGCAAAAGAAAATTAGAGATGGAGTTGAGTAAATAAGACCTTGCTAATGCATCCTTTGCACACCATGTGTTGAGCTTTTCATGTTCTTCCTTTGTTGGTAATCCTCTTGTTTTGAATGAGGGCAATTCCTCATCTCCTGAGATGTATCCATCCTTGTAGGTAGGTCTTCATCCTGAGAGACCATGCTTGATAGTTGTTCGTGTCCAATTTATCAATGAATGAAGGAAAACCATCTCCCATTTTACCTTAGTTTGCTCTGACACCACTGTTGGGAAAGATGGATGGACACTTCAAAAGATTGAGTAGGTACTGCCAAATCTTGCTTTGTACCAGCCCTTGTAAGTTTCTGAGTTGATATGTGGACCTCCTTAGCTTTCCAATGATACCATAAAATGGCCTATGTACTCTAGAAATGATGTGTGTAATGATTAAACCAAAAGAGATAACTTTGAAACTAACAATCTCAAGAAAACCTTCTATTTATGTCTTGACACCTACTGGATCTTTTGCTCAGTATGACCAGCACAAAAGGAATTGATAACATTCCTTTTAGGGGTATCTAACTAGCTTAGCAAGCTAACTATTCCAAGAGGAATGATGTAAAAAGACTAACTATGCTCAGAGAAATCACTTTAGCAAATTAAACTTTACCCCTCGATTTTTTAGGATTGTAGCAGTCAATGACCAGTGATCACCTTGACACGTTTTTCTCTATATGGCTGAATAGAATCTCTTCAAGTTTCGATAGCACGTAGAGAACTTTGAGCTGAATTCAACAAGCTTTGAGTCTTTGAATTTGGTAGCGAAATGACTGAGATATGAACTCCACACGTTGACAAACTTTCAAGTAGTATGACAGAGAACTCAGAAATGACTAATGAAGATATATGTATTAATGAACACTTGTATACAAATCCATTGGCATGAAGTTCATTGCCTAATGGTGTAGATGATGTGAGCTAGAGTGTAGGCCTCACACACACTCAGAATTGACAGTAATGACCTCGGGATAATGAATCCTTTTTTCGTGACTTTTCCATGACCACTTTTATAGTAATTGGGTAGAACTTTGAATTCAAATTCAAACTTTTGGCTCCCTATGATCAAGCTCCTATATCTTAGGAGATATTCCGTCAATCAAGAGCTAACTTTTTCCACGAATCCTTTTGGTAGGTGTTTACAAAGATTCGAAGTCAATTTGAATTTTATAAAGAGATAAAGTGATAATTAACCACTAGCACTAGTTCCTATGCTTCTCCATGTGTGCATGGAGTTTAATGTATCCATGAAGCCAAATGTCTAGGCTTGTGAATTACACCAACAAGGCTCTCATAGTGCCACTTTTGCATCAGATTGCTATGCTATGGCTGCATCTAGTCTCTGTGATAAGAATGAGCCTGTTTTGTTTAATGAAGCAGAAAATTCAGAAAATTCGATGGCTGCTATGCAATTTGAATAAGATGCTATAATGAAGAATGGTACTTGGTCTTTATGTGACTTGCCTCTTGGCAAGAAGGCCATTGGCACTAAGCGGGTATACAAGCTGAAGTGTAAACTAGATGGTACAGTTGATAGGTATAAGGCTAGGCTTCTTGCAAAGGATTATGCACAAGAAAGAGGCATTGATTTTGATGAGACCTTTGCACCTACATGCCATATGACTACTGTTCGGAGCATCTGTACACTTGCAGCTCATCATGGTTGGAATGTACATCAGTTGAACATTAAAACAACATTTTTGAATGGTGACTTTCATGAAGAAGTGTACATTTTTTAGCCTTGTGGCTTTGTGCAAAAAGGGCATGAAAACTAGGTGTGCAGGTTAAAGACGGCATTATATGGTTTAAAGTAAGCACCACATGCTTGGTATGAGAAGATACATGCCTATCTAATTGCACATGGTTTTGAGAACAATCCAATTGAAAGCACCTTATATTTTAAGCGTGCTTAATGATGTGCTTCTGATCATTGTTGTCTATGTTGACGACATGCTGCTCACTGGTCCTATTGAAAAGCATATTGCTGATTTTAAGGCTAATTTGCATGCCTCATTTGAGATGTCTGATTTTTGACATTTGCATCATTATTTGGCCATTCAGTTTATGCATGTTGATGGTGGAATGGCTTTGTGTCAAACGAAATATATTGGCACATTATTGCAGTGTTTTGGCCTTGAAGACTATAAGCCTATTGCTACTCCTATGGAGACATGTCTTCATGATGCTAGAGATGCATTTGATGTTGTTCTCTATCAGCAGGCTGTTGGATGCTTGATTTACTTATGCATTACTTGGTCAGATATTCAGTTTGCTATCTCACAGATGAGCATGTTTATGCATTGCCTAGGTGTCAAGCATTGGCAGACGGTTAAGTGCATCTTTCACTACTTGAGTGGTACTTAGCTACTTGGGTTCTTTTATCCCAAGGGGGGATCACTACCGCCAGATTTGCATGCTTTTTTTGACTCGGACTTGGCTAGTTGCTATGACACTCGTGTGTCCACTAGTGGCTTTTGCTTCATGCTCGGTAGTTCATGTATATCTTGGTTGAGCAAGAAGCAGCCTACTGTGGCCACTTCCACTTGTGAGGCTGAGTATAGGGTAGCTTTCACAGCGACTGTTGAGTGTGTGTGGCTCAGACGCCTTATGGCTGATTTGGGTGTTGGTCAGACTTCTGCCACCACCATCTTCACTGACAGTCAGAGCGCATTGGCAGTTGCGAGGAACCCTGTGTTCCATGCTCGCACTAAGCACATTGAGGTGCATTATCACTATGTCAGGGAGAGGTTCTGTGTTGGGGAGATCAGCTTGGCATATGTGCCCATGTAGGAGAACATTGCAAACCTTTTCACGAAGGCTCTGCCTAGGGATAAGTTTGAAGCTTTCCGCAAAGCTTTGGGCTTACTTCCTTTTGTGGAGTGATTTCCACATAGCTTGGCACTTCCTTATACATGAGTGCTAGCTACTTGTTCACCGCATCACTCCTAGGGAGGATTCGTTGTTATATTTAGGTAGTGATGTGTGTGAACACTCTAGGACCGTCGGGGCACTTTTTTCCCTCTTTAAGAGGTTTTTTTTCCGCGGCTTGCATATGCACCTATTGCCCTAATGGGCTACTTATCTTTGTACATTCTCTAGTAATACATTCAATATTGTGTGTTGTGCTCCAAGCTTCTTCTTCTTCCTTGTGTTGTTCACGTGCTTCCGTAGAAGTCTATCTCCAACACCATAGGAGTGGCAATAGGTTTAGAATCTTCAAGGCCAAAACCCTGCAATAATGTATCAATATAATTCGTTTGACACAAACCCATTCCACCATCAACGTGCATAAGCTGAATGCCCAAATAGTGATGCAAGTGCCCCAAATCATACATCTCAAATGAGGCATGTAAATCAGCCTTAAAATCAGCCATATGCCTCTCATGAGGACCAGTGAGTAGCATATCATCAACATAAACCACAATGATCAGAAGTACATCATAGCACACATAATATATAAGGTGCTTTCAGTTGGACATTTCTCAAAACAATGTGCAATTAGATAGGCATGTATCTTTTTGTACCAAGCACGTGGTACTTTCTTTAAGCCATATAATGCCTTCTTTAACCTGCACACCTAGTTCTCATGCCCTTTCTGCACAAAGCCATGGGGCTGAAAAACATAACCTTCTTCGTGCAAGTCACCATTCAAAAATGTTTTTTTGATATCCAACTAATGTACATTCCAACCATGATGAGCTGCAAGTGCACAGATGCTACGAACAATAGTTATTCAACAAGTACGTGCAAAGGTCTCATCAAAATCAATGCCTCTTTATTGCGCATAACCCATTGCAACAAGCCTAACCTTATACCTGTCAACTGTTCCATCAGGTTTACGCTTCAACTTGTATACCCACTTTGTGCCAATGACCTTCTTGTCAGGAGGCAAGTCACATAAAGAACAAGTACCATTCTTCATTATAGCATCATATTCAGATTGCATTGCAGCCATCCAATGTTTATAATTTTGTGCTTCATCAAACAAAATATGTCAGTCTCATCACAGAGACTAGGGGCAGTCATAGCATAGCAATCTGATGCAAAAGAGGCACTATGAGAGCCTGATCGAGTTGGATATGATAGATGTGCATCTAATTTGCTATCACGCAAGGTCTGCACTATTCATTTGGGCATAATTTTTGCCTGCTCAATATTAGCTCTTTCATCAACAAGTGCATCATGTAAATCTGCATAAAAAATGGAATGATCTGCATCATCACATGAAACGTGCAAAGGCTGAGAAGTTGGCTCATTAGGACAAGCACTAAAGTGTTCACCTATAAAAAGAGGCAGCAACATATCATACACATCTTTTGAGCTAACAGATGTCTCCTTAGTAGATGAAAGCAATGGCTGAATAGCATCTTCCACAAAAACAACATCATGGCTAGCTAGAATGAATTTAGTCTCTGGATGATACAAACTATAGCCTTTACTTTCATAACTATAGCCAACAAAAATACATTTTACTCCTTTATCATCCAATTTTGTGCAATATTGTTCAAGCACTAATGCATATGCCAGACAACCAAAAAAATGCAAATGAGCAAGTGATGGCTTGCAATCATGCCAAGCCTCATATGGAGTGATAGACTGCAGTGCTTTAGTGGGACAGCTGTTAAGTACATATGCTGCACACATAACACCCTCAAACCAAAAACTATGTGGTAAGGCCTAACTCTTGACCATACACCTCACCATCTCCATGAGTGACCTGTTCTTCTGTTTAGCAAATCCATTCTATTGAGGTATATACAGCATTGTACACTGGTATTTTATCCCACGTTTAGCCAAAAATGCATTAAAATCAGAAGACATATATTCCCCCCCTCGATCAGAATAAGGGGTGTCCATTTTACATGCTCACATATTTTCAGCCAAAACCAGAAACTATTTGAAGCACATAAACACTTCGAACTTTGCTTTGAGTGGATATACCCATGCACCCCTGGAAAAATCATCAATCAAAGTCACGAAGTAAAGATAATTTCCAAAAGAGGGTGTTTGCATAGGACCACAAACATCTCTATGAAAAAGCTACAATTTCTAAGTAGCCCGAACTGTACCATCTTTTGGAACTGAGGAATGCTGCATTTTGCCAAAAATACAACCTTCACATACATGTTTATTGGGTGCCTCAAGTTTGGGCAAAGAGGACACCATTTTAAATTTCTACAAGTGTAGCAAACTAGTAAAGTTCAGATGACCAAAGTGTGCATGCCAAAGCTTTGCATCTGACATAGCCTGAGAATCATGTACTGCACATGCCAAATCATTCACCGATTTTTCATAGTCTATGAGCTTATACAACCCACGACATAAAATGCAAGAAGCAATAATAACATCACCATTTGATAGATCATGAACTATACATCTATCATCAATAAATTTCACAACCAAGACAATCTTAGCTAATGCACAAAATAATAACAGATTCTTCTTGATCCCTGGCACAAATAAAGCATCTGACAAAGTGAAAGAACTACCATCAATAGTAGTCAGAATGATCTTAGCAACTTCCATGATAGGATAAGAGGAGTTATTTGTGCATGTGATAGTATTCTTTGTAGGAGCAGGCTTGAGTGAAGAGAAGAAACTATGCTGCAAGGTAATATGTTTGGTCGCCCCACTATCAAAGTACCAAACATCTGAGTCTACTGCAGACATGCAGTGCTCATGAGAAGATGGGTCAAAACTTCAAACAGTAGTAAACGCGCATTCTTCATCCTACACAAGGTTAGCAGACTCTGTTTTTGGAGTAGAGGCCTCTGCACCAACCATTCTAGCCTCTTTTTTCTTTTCCTCTTTTGCAGCTAGTTTAAAAAGTTCTTTATTATATGATCATTTCCTTTAGAGTACTTGCAAAACAATTTTTCTTTTCTAATTTCTTCTCATCTTTGTCTTCCTTCTTCGAATGTGTAGAATTAGCAAATTTTTTCTTACTAGTTGAAAAAGTTAATCTTGAACTTTTCAGCTTTCAATGTTTGAAAAGGTTCTTGTAGAGAACATCTATCTATGATGTTTAATTTAGCTACCTAGTTCTATATGGCTATGCCTTGATGTTTATGAAAAGAATCAGATACCATATCTGAGTCAAATAAAAAAGATTCGGAAAGCGAAAAGAATGAACTAAAACTCTATTCAACCAATTCAAAATTTGAAAATACATAAACTTGCTATGAGTCAAAGTCTAGATGACTCAAGACTTTAACTTCTCAAAGAACTATTTCAACAGGGTGTTGAAGTAGTTTTTCTATCTGTAAGAGAAATAAGCTCGATTCTCAAAAAGATTCAAAGAAAATAAAAAACAGTATCCAACCACAAGATACTAGTGTGGTAACCAACATTACTGTGTCCACCCACTGATGTTTTGTTGATGAGTTTTTTACTCAAATAAAGCTTCACTTGAGAGTAACTTTATGCCTAAATTCAATCTTTATGACTCCTTGCTGGGAATGCGATTCTTGTGCATTTCTTCGAGTCAACGGATTGGGTTTACCAAGTTATACTAGCAACTTGATGCTTGACTTAGTGAGTCTATTCGTTAGTTGAAACGATCATTTTAATGTCAAAGTCCTACTTGATCAGAAATTTATCAAATATTTCTAAAATTAACAACACTTTATCTTGAGGTGTTCCAAGAAAATCTTGAAAGTTAATTACTTCATATATTATTAAATTTGTCTTGAAGTATCTTGAGATCATGCTTTTATCCTTCTTGAATTTAAACTTTTTCTTTGAAGTTTAATTTCCTTGAGGATCAATCCTAACTTCAAGATCCAATCTAGGACTAAAAGATAATTATCTTTCCACGGAAAAATGCCCCATACCATCTTTCCTACATCAATCTAAGTATAAAATCATGTGTCCCATACCACCTCTTTTATATTCACATTAATGTGTGGATGATACTTATCCTAAATTCAAGACATCTCTTGATAGAATATCTTCTTGCTTCAATTCTTTATGAGAATTTTGAAGTTTCAGGCATTACCTCTAACTATATTTTCTAGGTTTTGATCTCTTCACATAATCATTTCACGATCTTTTGCTTGCCTTTGGGAACTTGAAAACCTTTTCATGGAACATCCATCCTTCTTTCCTAGGGTTTTTAAATAAAAACCAAATAGAATTCCAAGTACTTGAATTTTTATAGAGTCAAGTCTTGATTCTTAAACAATTTTTTAGTGACAAGAGCTTTTGACTTCTTATCCTTAGATTCCATTCTAACTGATGCTTTAGGTACCTATCTTGGCCAGGACTTTACAATAATCTCTCTATGACGTAAGTCTAAAAACATCTGCTCATGCTTTCTGGATTCCTACCAAAATCCCTTTAAGGATAGGCAAACATTATGTTTTACCTTCCAAAGACTTAATTACCATCTTTACAGGTCTAGAATTCATTCTTGGAATTCCTTAACTCTATTCAAACTTCGAGCAGCTTACTCTTTTCATAATTTTCCATTGGATAAAAGGAAGTTGAGTGAATAATTCCCAAAAGGAATTTTATTACCAATACTTTGGCAATCCACATAGTAGTTCCACTTGCACTTTCTTGGACAATCATGGCTAATCTTGATCAATTCTAGTTGATCTTGCGACCAAAATAAAGACTTAGTCTTTATCTTTAAGATCTCCTCAACTATCTAAAGCTTTTTTGCTTACCTGTAGGATTTTTAGAGATCTTTCCTTGAACTTCAGTCCAAACATACAGGAATACCCTTAGAGTCCAAAGCTAAGAATCTTTGATACACCTTTAGGTTATATCAATATTTGGACTTAAGTACCAATACCGATGGTTTGGGATTTACTGGGAACTACGTGCTATTAAATTTGAAAGATTCCACTCTCTCATCTAAGGAGATTTTTCTTTCAAGAACTTTAGATTCCTTACAAGGAATCAAGTAATACTAATCCAATGATTCATCTTGGAATCTTTTGCTTTACTAGAAGGATATTAGAAGGAAATTCTTTCAAACAATATTAGAAACTTTACTGATTCATTTGTGTTCATTTCCTCAGTATCAATCTAGAAAATAAATATCACCTTTCCAATATGGTTTACCATTACACTATGAAAGTTTGAATTGAACTTTCATTTATGTGATATTGATTCGTGTTGTTCAGTTTGATACAATAGTAATGCCACTATCAACAATTAACTTTGCACTTTATAGCTTGTTTAAAAAAGGTCATGGATTGGAGATCCATATCTTGGAACTTTATATTCCTAAATACAAAGTTCACAGTTTAATTCATTTCTATAGGAATTTGCTTAGTTCCTAGATTGCTTACTTTGGTTTCCTCTTGAAGCTTCAATTAGTTTGAATGAAACCAAAAGTTAACTCTCTAAAAGAGTTCTTTCATGTTTCCATGATTGCTTAGCAAGTTGCATCATTACTAGAGATGCAATCATCATGGAACCTAACATCCTCCTATTGAACATCAAAGTTCAATTGATACTAAGTTTAAAGGTATGACCGTCAAAGTTCAATGGATACTAAGGTTTAATCTTTGATTTCCATCACTCCTTAGATAGAATTCAAAGTAAAAACTTCAAAAGCCTCTATGGTTTTAAAAATTTGGAACATCCCAAATATCTATGGAACTTTAAAAGTTGCATTAGTTTACCTTCCAATGTATTTTATCTGATTGCTATCGCATCTTGGGATAGTGTCAAATAAAAGCATTCAAAAGCATCCTAATTGGATGCATGATTTCTGAAATCCAAGCTAACACCGACTACATCTGGGCTTGTTAGAATTCTCTAAGATTTATCCTAAACTTAGAGCATCATGAAAACTTCCAAGTAGCCCTATTTTCTTGTCGTTCCAATGATCAAGAAAATTGAACACTATAACTTTTGAAAGGCCTATTTTTCCTAATGAACACTCCTAATTTGTGATACCTAAGTATCATGTTTGGGAAAAATAAACTAGCTACTTGAGTTGCATGCTAGGAGCCTTGCAACTACCTATTATGCTATTTTTATTAGCTATCTAAGTCAAGTTAGAAGAAGAGGTAATGTAAGTATAGGTATTCAACTAGTTAACCAACAATCATGCATATTATGCAAATGCATGTTCTTGCATGCAAATGCATGTGAGCACAGGCACGTGTTGGCATTCTCCTTTCATGCATCAAACTTAAATCAAGAAATTTCTTGAGCTTGAAAATGCATGTTAAAAAAAACATTCTTGAGCTTTTTTTTAAAAGAAAGATTTAACCGTTCATGTGCATAAACTTGAGCATTAACTATCTTTTTCAAGCAAGAAGAAAACGTGTTTTGTGCATGAAAACATTCTTTGAAAGGAGAAATGCACTAATATGTTTTCGTAGATGCATGGCTATGCATGATAAGTGTTTCCATACATTGATGCTCTCCTATTTTGCTTCCATTAATTTGCATACAGTGCTTTCAAATTTGAAGATTTTTTTACTAGTTCAATGATAATACCTATGCATATTATATGAAAGCATAGAGCAAAACAAGATTTTAAATGAAAACATCAAGTTGTAAAGTACTTATCTCTAAATAGAGCTATGTCCTTCCATTGACCAAGAGAAGTCATTTTCCATCCATTGGATTCATTCCCATTGCTTATTTATGTGCACATCCTAAGGGATTTTTGGTACAAATCTAGAAAGCATGAACGGATGCTTAGACTTACGCTATAGAGAGATTCCTGTAAAGTCCTGGCCAAGATAGGTACCTAAAGCATCAGTAAGAAAGGAATCTAAAGAAAAGAAGTCAAAAGCTCTTGTCACTACAAATTGGTCAAGAATAAACCAAATGAACTTGAATCTATGAAAATTCAAGTACTTGGATTTCTGATTGGTTTTCATTTGAAAACCCTAGCAAAGAAGGATGGATGTTCCATCAAAAGGTTTTCAAGTTCCCAAAGGAAAGCACAAGATCATCAAACGATAATGTGAATGGATCAAAACCTAGAAAATCTAGTTAGAGGTAATGCCTAAGACTTCAAAATTCATCTCAAGAATTGAAGCGAGAAGGTTTTGTATCAAGAGATGTTTAGACTTTAGGATAAGTATCACCCACACATTAATGTGAATATAAAATAGGGTGGTATGGGATACCAGATTTTATAATCAGATTGATAGAAAAGACCCTTGGGGCCTACTTCAAACCATACAAAGATCTCTTGAGCTTACATACATGATCGGAATACCTTTCATCCCTAAACCCTTGTGCTTGCTCCTTGAAAACATCATCTGAAATATAACCATTTAGAAAAGCATTCTTCATATCTAATTGACATAATCCAACCTTTACATGCAGTAATAGCTATGAGTGTCCTGATGGTTATCATCTTTGCCACAGGACTATAGGTCTCATCATAATCTATACCATATGTCTGAGCAAATCCTTTCACAACAAGTCTAGCTTTATACCTAGACACACTTCAATCTGCAAACCTCTTTGTCTTTGTAGACCCATTTGCATCTAATGATCTTCTGACTATTTGGCTTAGGAACTAAATCTCATGTATCATTCTCCACCAATGCATCATACTCTTCCTCACCTTTTGCCTCTTCATATGTAGAAGGGTCTTCATCTACCTTTACCATATAAGCATAATCTTTAGTAGCCAAAAAAGAAGTGCCACAGCTATACCTTGTATGTTGCCATTTGTGTCTTGATGACCTTCTAAGTTCTCCACTCCTTAAGGTTTCTCGTTCATTACATTATGGATAAAACCTTGGCACTTCTTCAACTTCAACCTATATTTCATTGTTCTCTTCTTCATCAAATATCTGAACCTTTGATTTACCTTTCTTTTGATTCACAACATCCTCATCACTTGCATAAATATTGATTGTACCTGCATACCAAGTACCTTGTTCATCAAATGTAACATCTTTTGATACAAGGAATTGTTCTTTGGATGGACTCCATAACCTATATCCAATCTGCTTATCATCATATCCAATGAATACATACTTTTAAGCTTTAGGTTCTAGTTTGTGCGTGAGTTGAGATGGCACATATGCATATGCCAAACATCCAAATACTTTGCAATGATCTAGAGTAGGTCTCTTACCCCACCATGCCTCATATGGTGTCATACCCTGCAAAGCTTTACATGGTAATCTATTGACCAAATAAGTAGCTGTATTTACAGCCTCAGCCCACGAGTAACTTGGGCAATTTTTCTCCTTCATCATGCATCTTGGAAACTCAACAAGAGTTCTATTCCTCCTTTCTGCTACACCATTTTGGTGAGGAGAGTACCTGCAAGTAATTTCCCTTTTTATACTTGCATTCCACAAGTAATCACTGAACTCATTAGAGAAATACTCTCCCACTCCATCTGACCTTAGTCTCTTCAACTTATGACTTGTAATTCTCTCTGCATACACATGATAATATTTGAATGTATTGAATACTTTTGACTTATTTTTGATCACATAGATAGTGATCCATCTGGTAGTATCATCAACATAAAGCACATAATACCTTGAACCATTGATACTAAACTCCTTTGATGGTCCCCATACATCTGTGTGTACCAATTCAAGATTCTCTGAATACATAAAACCATGCTTGGAATAAGATTGCTTATGAGCCTTACCTGATTGACATGCCTCACATCAGTATGTCATATGTTGAGCTGCAACATTAGGCAATCCAAGCACTGAACCATTGTTAACCATATCTTTAATACGTCTTTCATTAAAATGTCCAAGCCTTTTGTGCCAAAGATCTAACTCAGAGATCTTATGTCCTCCATAGGTGAACAAAGCATGACCAACATGACCTTGAATCTTCAATGTGAACAATCTTCCTTCTTTATTCCCTGAAACAATTTGTTTATACCCATTGCTAGGGTCTTCCACAAAAACTCCTTCATTAGTGAGCCTAACTTCATAACCTTTTTCAAAAATTTGTCCTACACTTATCAGATCCTTTGGAATTGTAGAAACATACAAAACCTTACTCAAGAGAGTACTTCCATCATTGGCCTTAACTAAGCCAATTGACTTCACATTGTGCTTTGTATTGTCACCTGTTTGAACAACATGATTAGTTACCTTATTTTCCAAATGAGTCATCAATGTTATGTTGCCACTCAGGTGATTGCTACACCCTGAGTCAATGTAGAAGACTCTTTGGTCTTCACTTTGCCTTTCACAAGTTGCATTCATAATCAATGTTGAATCCTCCTTCTAATCTGAAACATAATTGTAGTAGGTATTGTTGTATTGTTGGCTTTGGAATCCTCTACCTACATTTCTTCCAAAATAACCGCTACTACCTCTACCTCTTAAATTACCTCTTTGATTTCTGCCACCTCTTCCTCTTGAATTAAAGTTCTGATTATATCCACCATTATTCCAAGTATTATGCCAGCAATGATGATCTAAGTGATTTTTCTTACCACAAATCCAACAAGCTTTGACTCCATCTTTATTACTTCTGCCTCTTCCTCTACCTTTGCCACCTCCTCTTCCTCTTAGGAAGTTAGCTTGGCTAGTTGTACATTCATCTTCATTTGGTAGTTGCTTCCCTTTGCTATTCTTCTTTTTATCCTTTGAATACATTGCTTGACCTGCACTCTTATCACTTTCTCCTTTGACATCCTGCTCAAAGTTTAGCATGTGTCCTAGAAACTGATTCAAATCAGGAGTAAAATGACCTAGTGATAATTCAGTAGACAAAATGAATGGTTTCCATTTGTCATCACCTCTCAAACCTGTGAGGATTTGCCTTACCAATTTATCCTCCTCAATATCTTCATCAACTTCTCCTAATGCATCTTCAATGTCCTTCATCCTTGTTACATAATATGAAATGGATTGAGAGGCCTTCTTCTTGAATGTGGTAAAATCTGCCCACAAGGATGCCTTCCTTGACTTTGTGGTGTTTTGGAAATGCTCCTCCAAAGCATTCCATACATCACTTGCACTTTCAAGACCTCTAATGTGAGGTAGCAAGTAGTCATTAACTCCCATATAGATAATGCTCCTAGCTTGAGCATCTCTCTTCATCCAAGTCTTCAAATCTGACAATTCATCCCTAGTTGGAACACTAGGATCTCTGAAATTAGGCTTTTCTCCTTCACCTATGATATAACCTATCAAGTCTTTGCTCATAAGATGAGCTTCCATCCTCATTGACCATGCTGGATAGTTCTCTCTATCCAATTTCTCTATCTGAAGAGAATCTCCCATCCTTTCTTCACCTGTGTGTTAAATTCTTCAACCTTTATAATAAATAAGTGTGCCTTTGCTTCAAGTGAAGTTCCTTTTCTCTTCCTTGATATCTTCTGACCTCCTTCTCAAGCTTTACTTTCAAGCTTTCACCTTTTGTATCTTCAAATGTTGAATTCTTTATAACTGTAGCTGTCGGGGTCCTCCTTTCTTCAATTTTGATGCTTCCTGCTCTGATATCACTGATGGAGAGTCTTAATCTCCAAAAGAACAAGTTATCCTTGAAGTTAGAGCACCTCTATATCAAGAATAACTTAAAACCTTCACCAATTTCGAGGATCAATACTCAACTACCAAAATCTTGAACAAACTTTGAAGAAGATGTCTACACAGAAAGTCTCCTGCACATAAATCATTCATTGCCTTCTCAAATGTGTAAAGTTTTTTGAATAAAGCATATAGATTTCATAGTTTTCGAGGACAAAAACTCTTCAAAGGGGGGAAACTGTACCAAAAGGTATCAAGAATTGATACACTTAATTCCATAAATAGAAACTTAGAATAAAGATGATGAGATACAAAATCATCATTTTATATATAAGATGTTTGGCAAACATTGAGTTGCTTAGAAAGAAACTTCATGGCATGCTAAATCGAACATTGGGATGCGAACAATATCACAAAAGATTTTGAAAAAAGGTGGTTGTAAACCACGAGCTCGAATAAAGCATGCCAAAGCTTGTACTTCTCTAAAGGGAAGTAAGAAGGAGAGAATATATAAAGTATGCAGTCTGTAACTTTGATAAATAATACTTACGTCTAGGGAATGTGAAACTTGTATTCACCTATTCTTAAAGGAATTTCAAGAGAAATCCAAAAGCAATTGAAGATGCTTAGATTTAAGTAGTAAACGAGATTCCTAGAAAACCCTAGGGTAGCTTTTGAAAGCTTTGGAAAAATAAAGGAATCTAATAGGCAATAATAATCTCTTGTCAATTCAAGATAGTTAAGGAAGAACTAACTACATCTTGAATACGATTCAAGACACTTGGAATCACACTCAAAACCTTAGAAGGAAAGGATGGATGTTTATTCCGTCAGGATGGATGTTTATTAATTCATCCAACGTTTCTGGAGCTTCCAATATAAGTTTAATGATAATTAAGATCATAGAGAGATCTTGTGTTGGAAGCCCTAGTTACCTATGCAAGATGGAAAACATAGAAGTAATTCCTTGACTTCAGATTCTAGCAAGAAGAATCTAAGTAAAGGATACTCTATAGTTAGATTAAGCTTCTAGAATTTAAGATAAATATCATCCACACATCAGTGTTGAATATAAAATATGGTGGTATGGGA